>JAOQMP010000008.1:2001159-2016759 GCA_027563575.1 Erythroxylum pedicellare
GGAACGGTGTGGGTGAGTCGGCTGAAACAAAACAGGGGAGTAATAATAAAACAGAGGGAATTAGTAAGTTTGAAGCTAGAGAGGAAGGGAGAGCTTATGAAGAGAGGGGAAGAAGGTTAGAGATTCTGATTTTCTGCAGAGAGGATGCGTATGGATGGTTGGATAGAATAGAAAGATATTTTCAGTTTAATGGGGTAGTCGACAGGGATAAAAGGGACATAGTGGTAGTGACGATGGACAGCAAGGCATTGGTGTGGTTCAATTGGTGGGTAGTGCGACATGCAGGAGCTGATTGGAGAGAGTTTAAAGCTGCGGTGATTAAGCGATTTCAACCCACATTAGCCAAAAGCCCCTATGAACTTTTGTTTAGGTTGCAACAGACTTCGATGGTAATAGATTATCACGAAAATTTTGAGTCTACGGCATAGTGATGAAGAGATTCTTACCGGTTTATTTCTTAACGGGTTAAAGACTAAAATCCGAGCTGAACTTAAGTTGCATCATGTGGGGGTCTCTAAGTGAATTAATGGACATGGCGCTACTAGTAGAGGAAAGAAATTGTATTGTGAAACATGGCAGTGTGAGCCCCATGCAGCGACATGCAATTAATAAACCAGCCCAACTCATCCGATCCACTACCGTAGAGTACCGGCCCCGGGCTACAGTTACTGCGGAAACAAAGGGGAATGCAATAGTGCACATCACAACCACGCTATAGAGAGAAGGGACTAGTGGGGATCGGAGACATAATTTCCGACAACTCCCACCCGAAATGATTAAGGAGAGATATGAGAAGGGGTTATGTTTTTATTGTGATGAGTGATTTAGTCCTAGTCATGTTTGCAGAAATAAACACTTTCGGGTCTACATAGTGGAGGAAGAAGGAGAGAATGAGATATTAGAGGAAGTGTTCATAGATGCTGAAAGTGACGACAGTGAAGGTAAACCTTTGCAATTGAATATGATGAGTGTGATGGGGTTGACTACGAAGAGATTATTTAAAGTACGTGGAGATTTGAAGGGAAGAAAGGTGGTAATATTAGTGGATTGTGGGGCCTCTAATAATTTTATTTCAAATTCATTAGTGGAGGAGCTGTCCCTACACGTGTTAGACACTCAAGAATTCTTAGTACAAGTGGGAGATGGACATAAAATTAGAGGAAAAGGTGTTTGTGAAAAGTTACAAGTGGAGACGCAAAGGGTATATATAAAAGGGGACTTCTTTCTGTTTGTTTTGGGAGGAGTAGACGTGGTGTTAGGATTGGACTGGCTTAAAGGATTGGGTGATATACGAGCTAATTTTAAGGAGTTGACGTTAAAATGGATGGAAGGAGATAAGCATTTCAGTTTAAGAGGATAACCGGCATTGATGAAGTCTGTGGCCACATTAAAATCGCTTTATAAATCGGTCAAAGAAGGAGGAGAAGGTTATCTAGTCAGCGTGACAAAAATAGAACAACAAGAGACAGCCATAGAAGGGACAACGAAACTCAAGGAATTGTTAGCTGAATTTACAAATATATTATCTCCACCCACAGGGCTGCCTCCTCTAAGGAGTCACGACCACGCAATCAGACTAAAACCAAGAGTTGAAATACCAACAATAAGGCCCTATAGATATGCCCATTATCAGAAGAATGAAATAGAAAAGATAGTGGGGGAATTACTTGCAACTAGGGTTATACGACCCTGTGTAAGTCCCTTTTTCAGCCCAATGATTTTAATGAGAAAAAAACATGGAGGATGGAGATTTTGTGTGGATTTTAGGGCATTGAATAAAGTAACAGTAGTGGATTAATTTCAAATACCAAAAATTGACGAATTGTTGGATGAATTAGGAGGGGCCAAAGTGTTTTCGAAGCTAGATCTTAAGAGTGGCTACCATCATATCAGAGTTCGAGAAGAGGACATACACAAAACCGTCTTCCGAACACACGAAGGATATTATAAATGGCTGGTGATGCCTTTCGGGTTATCCAATGCCCCCTCCACTTTCCAATCATTGATGAATGAGGTATTCCGTTCTCACCTACGCAAGTCCGTGCTAGTTTTCTTTGATGATATTCTTATATACAGTCCAGATTTTAAGCAACATTTGAAAGATTTGATGGTTGTCTTGTTGATACTCCGAAGCCATAAGTTGTACGTCAACGAGAAAAAGTGTGACTTTGCCAAAGAACAATTAAAATATTTAGGGCATGTAATTTCGGGGCAAGGTGTGGAAGCTGACCCATCGAAAATTAAAGAGGTTGCAAGCTGGCTAAAATATCGAAGGACGTGAAAGCTGTCCGGAGGTTCTTAGGGTTCATGGGGTACTATCGATGGTTTGTGCAGGACTATGGCAAGCTACCCAAATCTTTCACACAATTACTTAAGAAAGAAGTGTATCAGTGGAACATGGAGACTCAACAAGCTTTTGAATCCCTTAAGTTGGCAATGGTAAACCTCCCTACTTTAGTTATTCCTGATTTTTCTAAACTATGTATTATAGAGACTGATGCATCAGGAAAGGGGTTAGGGGCAGTACTCATGCAGGAAGGAAGACCTTTAGCTTATCTCAGCTGGGCATTACCTCCGCAAGCGCTCTCTAGTCAGTTTATGAAAAGGAGCTGATGGCGGTTCAGAAATGGAGACACTATCTATTGAGGCGACATTTCATCATCCACACTAACCAAAGAAGCTTGAAATATTTGATAGATCAACGGTTGTTGGGAGAACAGCAACAAAAATAGACAGCCAAGCTGTTGGGGTGATTTTGAGGTGCAGTACAAACCAGGGAAGGAGAACCAAGTAGCTGATGCTTTATTGTGTAAAATAGAATGTACTTGGAAGAGGAAATTCGGGCTAATATGAAACTTAATTTCATTATGCAAGATCTGTTAAGTGGGAGCAAAGAACACCTGGGATTTTCGATTAAGTGAAGTAAATTGTACTATAAAAATAGGCTGGTTTTGTCGAAAACATCTAGTCAGATACCGACTATTTTGAAAGAGTTACATGACTCACCCATGGGGGGTCATTCGGGGTTCCTACGCACTTATAAACAAGTTCTATGACTGATTTTCTGGGAAGGAATAAGGAATGACATAAAAAAATACGTGAAGGGTTATGAAGTGTGTCAAAGAAATAAGTACCAAACACTATCCCCTGCTGGTTTACTACAACCTCAACCAATTCCAACGCAAGTGTGGGAGGATATATTGATGAATTTCATAGGAGGTCTATCGAAGAGTAAGGGAATGGACACCATCATGGTAGTAGTGGATAGGCTGACAAAATATGCTCATTTTTTGCCATTAACCCATCCCTTTTGTACTTCTGACGTTGCTACATTATTTGTTAGAGAAATAGTGAAGCTACATAGGTTCCCTGCCTCAATAGTATCCGATCGAGATAGAGTGTTTATGAGCAGATTCTGGTATGAATTGTTTAAACATGCAGGCACACAGTTGAAGTTTTGTTCAGCTTATCACCCTCAAACCGACGGACAGACCGAAGTCACCATTAGGTGTTTGAAAACATATCTCCACTGTTTCACCGGAAGTAAGCCTAAGCAATGGACTAAATGGTTGTATTGGGCAGAATTCTGGTTCAACACTAACTATAATAGTTCTTCAAAAACTTCTCCATTTTTCGCTTTATATGGTTGACCACCACCCAGCTTGTTCAGTTATACAGGGAAGTTGTCAGCAGTTGAAGAAGTGGACAGACTTCTTAAGGAATGGAATGGAGTCATAACTGAATTGAGGGACAATCTATTGAAGGCCCAGAATCGGATTAAAACCCAGGCGGATAAGAAACGAATAGAAGTGGAATATATGGTAAGAGAAAAGGTATACTTGAAGATCCAACCATACAAACTCAGGTTCTTAGCAACAAAGTTGAACGAGAAACTTAGCCCCCGATACTATGGACCATTTTTTATTGTTGAAAAGATTGGAGCAGTGGCTTATAAATTGGAATTACCTGCACATAGTAGAGTTCATTCGGTTTTTCATGTGTTATTGCTCAAGAGGGTTGTTCCTGATACTGCGCAAATACAACCCTTACCCAAGTAGTTAACAGAGGTGTGGGAGCTAGATTTATAACCAGAAATAATATTAGGGATCCAAAAGGATGTGAATGGGAACAAGGAGGTATTAATTCAGTGGCAAGTTCTACCTATATTTGAGAATTCATGGGAGTCATATGCTGCAATTGTAGAGCATTTTCCAACCTTACACCTTGAGGACAAGGTGTGCGCTTTGGAAGGAAATATTGATACAACTAGAATGCCATTAGTTTACAGTAGGTGTAAGAAGAAGTTGAAGAATCTTAGCATATGAGTTTGTTACAAATAGGAGACAGACATCATCTAATAATTGGGATAGGATAAGATATAAAAGGAGATGAATGACATGTAAGGAGGGTATATGTGAATTCTGCACTGAGAGTATTATTCGGAAGGTACATCCCCTCATATAAGCTAATCCTTATTTCAGCTATAATGGCATATTACTACAGAATATCAATATAAAATACTAAATCGATCAGATTGTTTTGATTCATCTTATTCATTTATCCTAATAATCCAGTTAGAGCGAGTTCTATCATTTAGCAATTGATGGAAGCTTGGCACGGTATACGTCTGCTTTTCTCGTATCTTCTCTGTTCCACTTGTGATCCACCAAGTACTACGGCTCAAGTTCGGGTCCTGTGAAATGAAACGGACCTAAATTTACAGCAGTGTCTGTAACTCTCCTCTCAAAGCCCGTCGTATTACTGAGCCTTAAGCTACCTAAGAAACGTAATGAAAAGTTCCATATTTTATGGTACACATCGTAATGACTCTTTTAACTGCCGAAAACGGAGATGTACAACGCTAACTCCTCAGGACGATCGTCTGATATGAATATAGGCTTGCCAATAGGTAATTCAAAACATTTGAAATCCAGCCACCAAGAACTTGTCAACTCGGTCTAATCACGGAAACACTTGGATTGTCTTTCGTCTGCTAAAACAATATAGGGGCATGGTGTAAAGCTTAAAAGTTAAAGACTTGCCTGAAGAGATTAGTCGTAAAATAAAGAGAAAGGCATCAATACATGGACCACAATATACGTTGTTGTAAATAAGCCATTTGCGACTTACAATAAGTTTTATTCGTCAGACTACTCGTATATAGAACATAAATTGTACAAAAAGGCAGTAAAAAAAAAGGGGGCAAGTCGGTGTAAATTCCATGGTCCCCAAAAGTAGATGATGCTCCACTTCGATCATTTTCCTCCTCCAAAGAACCATTTTAACCATTGCACTTTAGATCGCTATCCCAGAAGCTAAATCTAACATGTCAAGGTTTTAAACGTACATGATAGTAACTGGATACAACATAGACTCCAAGGGCGATCTGCAGAAAATAACCAAACTGTAAGTCGTCAAGTACAAAATAACACTCAAGCAATTTGGAGAGGTACTGACGCAGTTAAACTCGAATCGTGATTGGTCTTAAACCAAGATAATGACACTCCCATTAAAAAGAAAAAACATAGCTAAGGGCAAGAGAACAAATTACGTTTTCTAAAATCTTCAGGACAAATTCCAGCGAAGTTGAAGCAGACCTATTTCACTTGTATGGCGCAAAAATAATTGAGGAGTTGTGGCCTCCAAATCCAAATGAATTAGACAAGGCAGCCCTGATATCCAGCCTCTCTTTCTTTGGGCCCACTAGCACATTGGGATCCTGAATCGATGTGTATAACTTAGAAAATTTATGAAAACTAACGTCTTCTGTTTTACCTCTATAAAAAGTCAGTCATGCCATGAGGCATCATAGATCACAAGGAATAGAAGGCAACATACCATGCCTTCATCTGGATTATCCAGGTTGATATTTGGATGAACCCAACCAGACCGTATTGCCTGTAAGTAACAACACAAAACTACATAACTGAACACAAAGCCTAGTGCTGCAAGGATAGGTGAGAAAAAGGTTAAATAAATTTTTAGCTAGCTAAACATTTTGTTTTGTGTAGTAATAATGCAACTAGAGCTGCAAATTCGCTACCTGTATTACTCCAATAGCTTCCACAGCACCAGCCGCTCCTAGTAGATGGCCAATCATAGATTTAGTAGAGTTAATCCTTAGCTGAGGAAGTGGGAAACTTGATTAGTAAACTCAGGAAACTTAATGTATACAACCACAATCCATCATACTTACATCAGGATTCTGACCAAAGCAATGCATAAGAGCTTGAAACTCCTTTAAATCCCCAGCTGGTGTGGATGTGGCATGAGCATTTATGTAATTTATATCCTCCTTACACAAAGCAGATTGAGCCAATGCCTTTTCTATACATAGAATGACACCAAACCCTATTTTTGTGTGGGACAATTGGAAGATAGGTGAGTTCGTAATTCTAAACAAAGTTGAGAGGCTCATACCGGACAACAAACTCCAATGACAATAATTCATTTGCTTGTCATGATAGACAATGTTATTCAGAGTTAGGCCTCAAGCATTAGAATGTTACTATAACAACTATTAGAGTTTGTCGAAACAGTACAACTAAAGAAAAGATACTTTATTGTAGGGAAAGAAATATGATTACAGTTCTCGTCATAGATGCAAGATAGTGGAAGAATGGTGAGCCATCAATTTGTTGTACTAAAATCTGACACTAAAGCACTTTATTTGCCAATCAACTAAAATATGTGGCAAGATTCCAGCATGTCAAATGAAGCCATTAGCATTTTTTTAACTTTGAGATCTCTTCCTTGCTATTATCGAGTCGTACATCGAGAAAGAATCCAAATTGCTGCCCGAATGACACAATATAACTACAAAGGCACAGGCCAAGCAAGCCGATCACATTTCAGCTGACATTTATATATTTTAAGGCTACAGTTATATGGTAGGCGAGTTTTCACTGAATAAGCCATGCTTAGCATGCTAGAATGGAACTCAATTTTTTTAAGGTCCAATTAATCCGAAAACAATTTAAAGGCTTATGCCATCTGTCTCCAACCAAGTACTCCTTTTGTGGATGGATACTTCCCAAATAACTTAAATGAGTGTTATAATCCTGTGAATTTATGAAAGGAACCACAGGAAGCAAAATGCTAACTTTTCCATTAGCTAAAAGTGCATGTTGAGATTCTCATGCCTATAATTATGCCTAGGATTGGAAGAACTCTGAAATGGAGCATTACCATCAGGACGCGGCTCAGTCATGTGATAAGCATCACAAGTAAAGCTTCCTCCAAGAAATTCTGCATAGATATTTGCATTTCTTGCCTTCAAATAGCCAAACAACTATACGTTAATTACTAGAGAAATAATTTTGTCGTTAAAGTTCACAATTTGGAATTGGTTTGTTTAACCATAGAGCAAAGAATAGAAAAACTGCATAAGATGCCAGAGGTGCAAGTGATCTAAATGTGGATAGCCTAACAGCTATTTGTAGAAGGTAACGAATATAAATGACTGAGCCATATTTCACAGAGGTCTCAAGTGCTGCAAGCAGGAAGGAACTAAGGACTAAAACCATGTATAATATACCTTGGCATGTTCTAATTCTTCTAAAAGAAGAACACCGGCTCCTTCACCCATAACAAATCCATCTCGACTCTGTTTCTCACCAAAGGAAACACTAGAGTTAATAACCTCGGTAAGAATCATATAAAGCTTGCAGTTTTGTAATCAGTAAGTTACACAATTAAACCAAAAGTGTTATCCTAAAAACTGCAAGACTTTAAAAAAAAACACAGAAATCAATAGTTTTTTTTGCTATCATAAGAATTCATGTTAAAAAGAAAGAATAATACTTAGTTGTCAAATGCTAAAATCATCTTCAACAGTGCGCATTGATATTCTGATTGAAGGACCCATATTTAGAAAAACGTTCATTGACAGACTATGTTAATTCTTATGTTTCTCAGCAATGTTCTCAAGATTCATCAAATAAATGGGGAGGGGAGAGATGAATCATGGATGATATTTGATTAATTACCATATCCCAAGGTCTTGAAGCTTTGGTAGGTTCATCATTCTTCTCAGAAAGTGCTCTACATGCTACAAAACCTCCCAACCCTGGCCCAATTGAACACATAACAACTTATTTCAATACTAGGAAGAACAATTTGGAGAACAGAAATGAAAAAGAGGTATACCAATAGGTATAATTGCTGCATCTGAGCCCCCACAAAGCATAACATTCTGCAAATTCATAGGAATACTTGTTAAGAAGTAAAACAGAACGCATTCACAAAGTAAGTGCATTCATATTTCATCAATGAACATGCATCAGTTGCAAAACACTCACAGCTTCGCCTCTAACGATGTGGTTTGCCGCACTCAATATGCAGAAGTTTCCAGTGGCACAGGCAGTAGAAATTGAATAGTTGGGCCCCATCCAACCCTATAATTTTGCATGATCACATTTTAGGTCCTTGTCAAAAAGATGACATGAACATGTCTTTCAAAAGTTACCGTTACCAGATCCATCGCAAGCATGGCAGAACCCATATTTGTAGTTGCAAAAGGTACACAAAAAGGGTTCATCTTCCTGTAAGAGATCCTTAGAGCCTCAATTGAATCAGAGAATACCTATAAAATCATGAAGAAGAGGAACTATTTAAAAACTACATCATTGCATGCAAGTCTTTGAACCCTCATGCATGGATGATTGAACGCTGTGAACAGTATTGCAGAGCAAGAATGATGAAAAATCTCCAATCAATTGACAATGGTTGCCAAAAGTACCATACATGGGTGGACAGTGTCTGACAAAGGAGGTGACATACAATGTAGTGTCATATCATTTGTGTAGAGCAGATTGGTAATGACATGACAATAGCAAAGATCACAAATACAGAAGTGATTTTTCCATGAGAATAAGTAGCTAGGCTTGCACATGGAAAAGTAGTTATTGGTTTGTGTAGGATTCCAACCGAAACTTTTAGTAGTATAACTAGAAATTCCTATAATGTTTGTTACTGACTCGACCATAGACCAATTCCACTTATTGAACACACCCATAATTCTAAGTTTCATGGTACTCCTACCAAGAGACATGTCAGATCCAAGACATCCCAATTTGATTAAATGGAATTTACTAAGAATCAGTCATGCTGGTGTCTGGTGATATTATCTTATAGCACATATAGACGGCAGATGATGTTACAAAATATGGAGATTATTCGACAAAGTTTGTTGTCAGAATAACATCAGAATCTTTGAACAAACATCTATTACTCATTATCAAATGTGTCAAACACAAGGGGCTTAGAGTTACCTTCATGCCACCCATTGCCGAGCCAATTAATACTCCACATTTTGTTTTATCCAAATCATTCATCACATCTTCTGTAATTCCACCATCCACCAAGGCTTTTTTGCCTGCAGTTAGCATGTAAAGCATGAATTTATCCATCCTCTTTGACAATTTTGGTGCAACCATTCCATCAGTTGAAAAATCCTTGACTTCTCCAGCTATTCTCTGGAAAAGTGAAGCCCCAGCCCAAAAAGAGAAAAGGGGAAAACAAAAGGTTATCGTAAGATAAAATTTTCATCACAAAACAAGAAGAGAGAATTGTCTCAGAAAATTTACAGTTGGAAATTGAGAGCAGTCAAACGACTCTATCTGACTTATGCCGCTGACCCCTTCAAGCAGATTATTGTAAAATTTATCCACATCATTGCCAAGGGGTGAGACAACACCCATTCCAGTTACCACAACTCGCCTATGTTTAGTAGCAGGCTTTTTCTTAGTCACAACTTCTTTAGCTGGTTGCACTGCTACAGCCATGGCTTCCCCTGCAAGTTTACATCAGTTCCACTCCAAATGGTTAGACATTGATTGTGAAGCAAACGTAGAATGGCAATGATTTATGTACCCATATACTTATTTCAATACTAAGCAAACCTGGCTTACATATTGTTTAAAGATTGAGCACAAGAATTCCCTAGTACAAAGGCCTAATGAACTAGTTGTGATCGTGGAGATCGTACACTAACTTCTGCTATAGTTGGCAAGTCTCAATTTCAACCATATTGATCATTTACAGTACTACAGAAGTTGGGCATTGGAAAACAGTAACTCTATATCTCTGAAATTCGACATCAACAACAAAGGAAAAATAAATGAAAGTTATACAGTATCTGCAAATACGATCGTAATTTGGGAAATCCAACTAAGAATTGAATACGAAATAAAATTAAAATAGAAAAACAGAAAGTAGGTGGAAAATCACAGCATAAGATGTAACGTCAACACAAAATCAAGTTCAAGAAGCACAAAACCAAGCATATTCACTTCGAGGATATTAAAAATTCATATAACAATAAAGTAATAAGTCCTAAGCTGGCAAGGACTAATCCAAACAAAGTATTAGAGACAAACAACATTAACTGAAATCCGAAAATAAAAACAAGAAAAATAATTTTAAAAAAAAAGAAGAAGAGGAGGAGTAAGTATGAGGAAGCAGAAGAGAAGAAAGCGTGAAAAGAATACCAGAAGCTGAAGAGCGATTAAGGCGTCTCTGCTTGCGATTGAGATTTGTGGATGGACAGAAGAGGCCATTGGAGGCGTAGTAGTGACTACAAGGCTCAAAAGCCAAACATGAGCTCATTAAACCTTGAAAGCTCGATCCGCTGAAGCAAGATACGAAGCGTTCAGAGAGACCTCCGTCGCTGCCGCCGCCGACGTTAAAAGTCGAAATGGTGGAGGAGTTGCATTTAGCGAGGAGAGACCTTCTCCGGCGGCTGAGGGAAGGCGAAGAGTCACCAGAATGTCCCTGGGCGCAAGTGACGGACATGCACGCGGCCAGCAGCCACGTGCACAGGGGAGATGAAACTGATGCTAGCCCCGCCATTTAACACTCGATAGAAAGAACCGAACACTAACAACTAACAACACTATAAGCCAAACGCTCAAAAGAAGAATCAAAGGGAAAGAGGGAGAAGGCAAGAAGAAAAAAAGGGAAGCAGTTGCATTGGATCTATGTGTGTATCTATTTGTGTGACACACAAGAGTTTGTGTTGGGGGGGGACCTCTTTTTGAAGATGCCCAGTATTTGACTCTTGCTGGGAATACGAGTGCCTGCCAAGTGCTCTCTCTCTCTCTGTTTCTTCCTAGTGTTTAAGAGGGAGAGTGGAGTGGAGGTTCTAACTGCTGGAAGAAAGCCAATCGATAAGCCAAACACTTAATGGAAAATGGAGATTAATTTTGCTTTATTTCATGTTTTAGAAAGTAATTTATACACTCCAAAATGACTTTTGTGGCCTTTTTTTTTAAATACATTTACGTAAGCACCCGTCTCTTTTCTAAAATTTTAAATTAATTATTTTTTAGAGAAAGTAAATTAATTTTTATTATTACAATTAATAAACTAAGTGAAAAATAATGTTTGAGAAGTAATTAGTGATAATCCGCGGGGGTTAATGGGAGAGAGGCACAGTGACGATTGCCACGTGGCTTCTTTGTATATCGACATCGCACGTGACTAGAGGCCGTTGGATTAATAATTCAGGTGTTTAAAATTAACCATTGTCAGAAACTACTCGTCGTTTCGTCAGTTCAACGATCATGTCCAACTGAAAATCTTGCAAGTTGAAACTTGAAAGACAGACAGAATAATTTAATGAATGTATATTTCTATTTCTTTTTTCCAATATTTTTTGTCTAAAAACTTGGGCCGTACACATTTCAAGCAATGAAGTGGACAAACCACCGAATCTCACGACTTTAATCTTACAGTTTTTTTTTTTAATAGAGCCATTAAATATTTTTCTATTTAAGTATAGCTTTTTTATATAATATTTATCGCCATATGATTCAAAATATTCATTATTTGTTAAACAAAACATGAATACATAAATAAACATTATTTAAAAGGCATTATTGTATAAAAATAAATAGTTTAGATTTATAAACAATTCAAATATATTACGATACGTGTTTAGGACAAGACATAATAAGCATTGTTTTGTCCACGCACGACATGTAAAATGGTCAACTCATACTTTTGTCATGACGAAGTGATTGATTGTGTTCGTAACGCCAACCAATTAGTGGAGTGCGAATGACAAGTAAAAATGCTTATGTTCATTTTAGTTTTATACATATTTTATATATTTGTTCCTACTTTTAGGCCTTATTACTTACACGTTTGTTCTGAAACTCTTATCGTAACAGCAAGAAAGGCCCACTGAGTTATTGAATTCTAGTATCTATTACAGTAACTAAAATTAAAGATGTAACCTGTTGCTTTACATAATTATTAGCAAACGTATATACGCATTTCTTATAATTTGTGCATTGGCAAATACTCCTTTATTAAGGATAAGATTGCCTGTTACTAAATCTCGTCAGATCTTGTGTATCAGTAAGATTGCGCATTATTAAATCTCGTCAAATTTTGTGTATCAACAAGATTTTTATTAAATGATGCGGTTGATATTTTATATTTTGTGTTTATTTAAATTTTGTTGTTTATTAGAGATTGCAATTAATATTAAGTAATATTTAAAAAAAGAACTAAAAATAAATTAATAAAGTAAGAAGTTTAAAAAGGACATATGTAAGCACCAATATTCTCCTTTGTCAAGATTTAACAGAAGGTGTAACTCTAAGAGAAAAATAGATAATTGCATGATCAAAGTTGATTTAGTTCAAAGTTGATTTAGTCAAAGCGTATGATTCTAGAATTTTTTCATTAATACGATGAAAGCTCCAAATTTTTCATATCTATTTAGAAAACAGACATAAGAGTGTATTGTCACGACCTCGATGTCTATCCTAATAAATAGTGAACCCACTAAATTGATAAAAAGTGAGAAGGGGCTTTAGATAAAAGGATCCTTTCTCCTTACTTATTTGTTCTTTATATGGAAGTCCTAACAATACTCTTAGCATGCAAGACAAGTACAAGCCCTGAATTCCCATTCCACCATAGATGCAAAGTTGTGAAGCTAACCCACCTAACTTTTGCGAATGACCTGCTTTGTTTTGCAAGGTTATTTTTGCATTCCTTAGAAGAGTTCCAAAATACGATTGCTCTGAAGTAAGTTAAACACTAGTTTCTTAAATTGTGAGTTTGTTGTGTGATACTGAAAAGTTTGGGACATATTATGATCAAGTGTAGCTATACAAAAAAGATCTGGAAAGCCTAGCAAGCAACTTTGAATACTTATTATTCAACTAATTCTTGGGAGGAAACTATAAGTTAGTGAAACTGAGGATGGGAAATCAGTCAAATTACAAAGCACTTAAGATAAGTTCGGTCACATGATTTATCAAGTTTGAAAAGAAAGGAATTACAGGATTTTTAGACAACAAAGTAGAAGTGTGGAGCATATTCTTTAGGAGGGGACGTTTCAAACCCTACTCGACTTGTTAGTAAGAGGAATTGTGGATAACTTAACTACTAGCATTAGGAGGAGATGGGCATTGGACTAAGCTAATCACAAGGACCTTATTATCTTGTAATCTAGTTCTTTTGTATTATACTAGTATAGATACTTGTGTAAATAACTGTTAATTAATGAAATCTATTAATTTTTGAAGAAAAAAACATTGAAAAAAGAAATTGTCTTTATTTATTATATAGTTTCAAATTTAATTGAAGATAAAATTTGTTAAATGAAAATTATTTAGTTTATTTTGATTATAAAATTTTATTAATTTATGAAAATAATAAATAAATAAATAAAAATTTAATAACAATAATTATTAAGAAAAATTGAATCAATAAAGAGAAAATTAAACTGAACAGTTAATGGATTAAAAATTTTTATGATTAAAACGATAAGATTGAATTGATTTTATAATTATTATTATTTAGAAGAACAAAACTAAATAATAAATACCCTATTTGGAATATAGGCCCAGGGTTCAGAAATAGCTTGAATAGCAAGAAAGTGTGTTTTGGTAAGCCAAAAGTTGTAGGCCAATTATACAGTGACCCGCTCTGAGACAAGCCATTGATGTCTATAGTCAAAACTGGTAAGCCAAAACTCTGGTTTTTCTAACCAAAAGTCACGAGTTTCTTACTTCACCACAAAAGCAGCGTAGTCCCTTGTAACATCCAACTGCCGAAAACACGATATGACAAATAACATTGAACGAGAAGGACATGCAACTACCAGGTACCGGCCCAGCCCTTTTGTTCAAGGACCTATTTCAGCGCTCTCCATAGTCCATTCACCAACAACAATGTACGAGGAGGACCATTTGTCGTATCAGAGAACCATTGTTCTTATGATGTCACATTTCTTCCGCTCTAAGCAAGGCAGGTTTGCGCAACCAACTGGCACAAAATTTCAGTGAAGAGTAAGTAGATCGTTGCCGCTAAACGTTGGATACAAGGTTGACTAGACTCCATCCGTTGAAGTACTCGCATTTCACGTTAGATGTGTCAAATGATTTAAATGTGTTGTTCAAGCAACTAGCAAGAAAGTCTATAAAAATGTTCTTCACGCGTTCAACGTTGAAAGGAAAATGAGAGTACGTGTTTTCCATGTTTAGTCTGTGCCTTTTAATTCTGTAAACACAAGTTTTTAATACTAAAAGTGCCCCCGTGGATAAGAGGATCCGTTAATGATTGTAGTGAAATTGATCTATTAGACCGTCTCTAATTTCAATTCAATTAAGTTAGAACATTTTAAAATTCAACGATTTAGGGTAAAATAATATAATTACTAAATTTGATAAAAATAATTTTATTTTAATTAATTAATCATTTAAAGTTTTAATAAAACAATACCATTTTATTAAGTTTTAATAAAAAAAATCATTTTATCAAAATTAATTTAAGCCATTTGAATTAATCGAGCCAACTTTTTCATATTTGATTTCAATATAGATTTAATCAATTTGAATTTGACTCATTTACTTTAAATTAAAATTTACCAATTTACTACAATAACAATAATACTTAATAAAAATTCTCATTGAAGACGTAAGATTTAAAAAAGTTCAATAATACACAACTTTACCTTTAACTAGTGGAGAGACTGTTTTCAAAATTTTTACCAAATTACTATTTCTTATAATATGTTGAAAATAATATTCACAATCCAATTTTGATTTGATCAATTTCAACAATAAAATTTGATCAAGATTGGTTTGATATTTTTTTCCAAACTCAACCAATAAAAAATCAATCCAACTCAAGACTCAAAATCAACGAGTTCGATAATTTTTTTCAAACTCAACCAATTATAAAAATTCAATCCAATTCAGACTTAAAATCAATAAACTAAGGAGGCGCTTGGTTCACAGAAAGTAATGAGAATAGGAATGGGAATGAATATAGGAAGGAATGAGAATGGATATAATCATTATAATTATGATGATTGGTTAAGACGAATGGATAATTACCATTATCTTTGATGGTGGTTAGTTTGTTAAAAATCTTGAGAAATAAAAAAAAATTATATCAAATTTTAAATATAGTTTAATTAATTATATTTTATACATCCTATTTATAATGACAGAATGTTCAAAATCAAGTATATTGTAGTATTTTTTTCCACAATTTAAAAAATTGTAGATTTTTTTAAAAATTCTATTTGTGCTTGTTACCCTTAAATTAATATGATTTGATAAGTCTGTAATTTAT
>JAOQMP010000008.1:2032124-2043149 GCA_027563575.1 Erythroxylum pedicellare
TTGTGTTTTTAATTTTTGAAGAATTATATTAGAATAGATATTTGCCTAAAAATGACAGAATTGAGACAAAATTATCATCATCATCAGAAATCTTGTAATAAAACGAAATATGGGAAGGTTTGATAATATATAGTCTTACCCTTATATAATAGCGAAACTGTTTTCAATAGACCCATATGCAAATGTTACAATAAAAGAGTGATGCAGGTTCAGGAATAAATAAGTAAAATTTAGATAAAAAAATATAAAATATTAAAAATTTATAATTATTGAATTATTATAGTTTTATAATATTTATTTAATATTGTAATAAAAATAGTAAAAAAAAGAATTGGGTGGAACATGGGATGACTTTGATTGATAAGGACCAACATTATTGTCCGCTAAACAGATAACATAATTGAACATAGATAAATAATTAAGTAACATGGTAATAATTAATTAACCATCAAAGCCACAACTGTTTCACTTGTTTTTGTTTTTTTGTTTTTGGTTTCCTGTTGGTCTGTTAGTTTTTCTTTTTAGTTTCTTACAATCTTAAGTCTTAACAAGACCAAACAAAACCTGTAAGAGGGCCGAGGGTGGAGTGGTGATTGTCTGAGTCTATCATATGTCGGCTTGTTAACATAAATAAAAAAGCTGTCTTTGTTTTTGCTTCTGCTTTTGGTCGGACCTCTGATTCCTCGGCGACAAGTCAGTTTTCTCTCCTCTCGCTTTGATCCCAGTGTAATGAAGAGAAAGTATATTGAGAAGTTCCCATCTTTAGCTTCGTGTGAGTGAGCAGAAAGTGGAGTTTGGTTCCTTGTTATCGCTCATAAAAATTTAGCTTTTACAACTAAGATTCTTTTTCCCTTTCTGGGTCTCTGTTCATGGAGAGGTTTCACTCGTGGGGGTTTGTTGGTTCTCTACCAGGAAGAAGAAAAGTGGGTGTTGAAGGAGAAAATAGTGTTTGATTTTGCTTGTTAAGTGGTGTGATTAAGTGGGTTATTTTAGTTGGTCACTTGACACTTGCTTGGCTTTTTAGGATTGGATGTGATTTTTGCGTTTATTAGGCATTGAAGCTGATGCTTTAAGAGAAGTGATGGTGCAATTATTGGCAATGGCATGAGGCCAGAACTGGGTTTATGACGAAAGGCAAGAGTTGTGGTTAGGTTTATGGTCAGTATCTGTGTGGAGACGAGCAGGTGAAAAGATTTGCTTCAGGGGACTTTGTATAAATAAACTGCAAGAATGAAGGTTCCTCCAAATGGGTTACTGGCTAATACTGGAGAAGGTGGGTGTGTTTGTCAAAAGTTCATTATTTGATGCGTGTGATCATGGGTTTCTGTTATGTTCTCATGATCTCTAGTTTATGCTCTCCGTTTTATCTTTTTAAGATTTAAACAAGCGTGGCTATTTGTTCTCACAACTTCTCCGTTTCTTGCTGCTTGACAGGAGAAGATGAATTTCCTTATGAAAGATCGATAGTTTAGTTTTCTTTTCATATTTAATTGGTGAAATTGTTGTTGTTGTTGTTGTTTTTTTCCCACCCCTCAATCTAAGTCATTGGGTTCTTTTTTACCCGATTTAAATCTCAGTCCATAAACATTGTTGACATTATTGCAGTCCGATGTTGGTTTCTAACAATTTTCTTTGCTTCTTATAAAGTTATCTATGCTCATATCGAGGCGAGAGTTATCCAGATTTAGGGAACGCTCTTCAGTCCATCTAAAAACTTCTCCAGATTTGTGAGTGTTATGCTGAAATCGGCGTTGACATAGTTTTTTGGTTGACTTCTCGATCGTAGCCAAGATTTCCAAGCTTCTACCAATTCATCTTATTTCGTTTATTGTCTTCTTTGCTATACTCATTAGGATCTTCCAGGTTCCTGGCTTGGAAGTTTCATTTAGTTTGAAAACCCTGAATTTGTTTACTAAAATTGGTCTAGTAACAAACTTTGACTGAAAAGTGCTCCTCAAGTTACTTTTTGGGACTTAAATGTAATGTCAATTGCCAAACTCCAAGAATGGAACTGCAGATACCGTTATGACTATATATTATTCAGTTCCCTCTTGCGTTTTAGTACAGTGGTCGATATGAACTGACACTGTCAGGCAAAGGTGGAGAATGTTTTCTATCTTAAATAGTGGACGCTGTATTAATCTTACAGGGGGGCTTTTGTTTTTTGTTACACCTTAAGACCTATTGAATGTTATAACCCAGTATTGTTTGTTCAGGGTCAGATTTAAGACATCTACTTCATCTCTGAGGCACTCTAAGCTTCAGATAATGGCCCTGATAATTATAAGAAGAAAGTTTGCAGTAAACTTTAGAAGAGTGAATACATGCTACAATGCTCTTGTTTCATTTATCTGACTTTTAGTATTTACTTGCTGGTAATGGTATTCTTCTGGATTTGATAACAGGAGAAAGGAAGGCTATTAATTCAGAGCTTTGGCATGCTTGTGCGGGACCATTGGTTTCCTTGCCTCCAGTTGGCAGTCTTGTAGTTTACTTCCCTCAGGGCCATAGTGAGCAAGTATGTTGCCTTCATTTAATCTTTTGCAGTAACTTTGATCATTTTATTTGTTACTGATGGGAAAATCTCTGGCTCTGTTATTTTTCAGGTTGCAGCGTCAATGCAAAAGGAGACTGACTTTATACCAAGTTATCCGAACCTTCCTTCCAAGTTGATTTGCATTCTTCACAATGTGACATTGCATGTATGAAATCTTCATTGTTCCAAACTGATGTCTTAGTTTATGGAAGTTAAAATTTCTCATGGCACATGCTCTTTCCAAAATTGGTTCGAATTTGTGCTTGGCCTCAATTTTCCTCTTTTGATAGAACCACTTTCCATAGACTTTTCCAAATTGTTCTGAATGGCTTATGTTTATTCCACATTTTTGCTTGCTAGTCATAGGCCTTCCAGGTTCTGGACCATGCATGCTAATTGTTGAAAACTGAATAAGATGAATGAAGAAGTGAAGAAGTTATTATGATCTACTCAAGCAGTATGTCAGCTCACATATGTTTACATTTGATAACAGGCCGATGCAGAAACTGATGAGGTGTATGCACAGATGACCCTTCAGCCCGTAAGCAAAGTGGGTCAGCCATTTTGTGTTACTTTTTGTTACATGCAAACTTACCCTAAAGTTTCATGTTTTAACAGTAAGTTTACTCAAATTTTGTCCAATACAGTATGACAAAGAAGCTATATTGGCATCGGATATCGGCCTCAAACAAAATAGGCAACCTACTGAGTTCTTCTGCAAAGCCCTTACTGCTAGTGACACAAGTACTCATGGTGGATTTTCTGTACCTCGTAGAGCGGCTGAGAAGATTTTCCCACCCCTTGTATGTACAATGTTTTGCAATTTTTATTGTATAACTTTTAAGTTCTGCATGGTACTGTGGATAATTTCTTCTCTAATGTTCATCAAACTTATGGGTTATAGGACTTTTCAATGCAACCACCTGCTCAGGAGCTGGTAGCTCGAGATTTACATGACAATTCCTGGACTTTTAGACATATTTATCGAGGTATTGCCTAATGTGATTTGCTACTCTTGTGCTTAAGCATCTATGGAAATAAAGTGGATGATTTAATGGTTGTTCTACTTTAATTTGCTGTAATCCTGCTCTAGCTCCTTTCATGACGTGGTTGTTGGAAATTATCAAATCTTGTTTGTTTGGAATTAACAGCTTTCTCATATCTATGAGCAAATTTGTCACGGTATCCGCTTGGTAATGGTAAATATCAGGAATCAAATTCTTCAACCAAAAAAAAGTTCAGGAATCACATGTTTGATGTATCTAGTAGCTTTTAAGCAGTGAAGATGAAAATAAATATGTACTCCTCAATGTATAGAGTTTTCTATTGCAGGCCAACCAAAAAGGCACCTGCTCACTACAGGTTGGAGTGTCTTTGTTAGCACAAAAAGACTTTTTGCTGGTGATTCTGTTCTGTTTATAAGGTATGAATTTGATGCTAGTGAGGAAAAACTGTCTGGGAAATCATTCTGTTAAGCTAAGCAATGTCCTGTTTTTCCTTAGGGATGAAAAATCACAACTTCTCTTGGGTATAAAGCGTGCAAACAGACAGCAGCCAGCTCTCTCGTCCTCAGTCATATCCAGTGACAGCATGCATATTGGTATTCTTGCTGCTGCAGCTCATGCCGCTGCGAACAATAGCCCATTTACTGTATTTTATAATCCAAGGTGCTTACTTTCACCATCACTGCTTGAACTGCGGGTTAATGGTTATGGAATGTTAATGATATTTCAATTTAACAGGGCAAGTCCAGCTGAATTTGTAATTCCCTTCTCCAAGTATAATAAAGCAATGTACTCGCAAGTGTCTCTTGGCATGAGATTTAGGATGATGTTCGAGACTGAAGAATCAGGAGTTCGTAGATACATGGGTACAATTACTGGTATCAGTGATTTGGATCCAGTCCGCTGGAAGAATTCACAATGGCGCAATCTTCAGGTACTATTATAGTTTGTTGAGACTATTTCTTCATATCAGGATAGTTTTCCCATCTACGAAGTATCATAAATATGTGTGCTTTTGTGTGTGTATGCTCATATATTCATCAATTGGATTACTTAACACACTTTTATCTGTTAGGTTGGGTGGGATGAATCGACATCTGGTGAAAGGCCAAGCCGTGTATCTATTTGGGAGATTGAGCCGGTTGTAACTCCGTTCTATATATGTCCTCCTCCATTTTTCAGATCAAAGTTCCCTAGACAGCCAGGGATGCCAGGTAAATTAGATTATCTAGTTGCATATTGCTGTATCTAATCATGCTTCTCCTCCTCTCTATTTTTTTTGTCGTCTTTACCATTGTTTATAGTTAATTACTTTTGGGGATCGAAATGAGATCATCTTAGTTTTTATGGGTTCAGCGCGGGTTTCTTTTGTTGATTTTCCCACAATCAAACGAAGATGGCCCAGGAGGGTTGGGTTGGTGAGATATCTTGTTTGTTACTCAATAAATTCTGTGTATGAGTAAGCTATAGAGGAATACACAATGTTAGGGGTTTCTCCTTTCGGCATTAGTAGCTCCATAGACATCCAACATATTCTACCTATGGGTTAGCTAAAAAGAGATTTAATTTGCATTTCCCTTAGTTAAAAATCAGAGTTCCATAAATTTATTTGCATTACTTAGTATCATATTTTCCTCATTATTGATCCAATTTTAGTTCTTATTTAGATGATGAGTCAGACATCGAGAATGCTTTCAAAAGAACCATGCCATGGCTTGGAGATGACTTTGGCATGAAAGATGCACCAAACAATATCTTCCCTGGTTTGAGTCTAGTCCAGTGGATGAGCATGCAACAAAATAATCAGTTTCCAGCTCCTCAGTCGGGATTCTTCCCATCTATGGTTCCTTCCAATGCTTTGAATATTAACCTCGGTGCTGAAGATCCATCGAAATTGCTGAATTTTCAAGCCCCTGCACTGTGTACACCAAATCTCCAATTTAATAAACCAAGTGCACAAAGCCAAGGCAATCAATTGCCACCATCTTCAATGGGATGGAATCAACAGCACCAGCTTCAACAATTATTCCAGAATCCTATCAATCACCAGCAGCAGACTTATGGCCAGCAACCACAGAAGCAACCTTATCCTCAACAGCAACAGCAGAGCCAACCACAACAACCTCAGCAACAGCCATTGAACCAGCAGCAGCAACCAGTGTTACAAGAACATCAAATACGGCAACAGTCACAACCCTTACAGCAACAGTCATTACCGTTACAGCAACAGTCACTACCATTACAGCAACATCAGCAGCAGCAACAACAACAACAACAACAACAACAACAGCAACAAATATTCCAACCACTTCCTGCGAGTAACAGTATGGTCGTGCCAAACCAGATGCCAAATAAAAATGCACAACAACCAGGTGTATACACTCAGCTTCAGCAGCAGCAACAGTTACTAGCTAGCAATACTCAGTCCCAGAGTGTCCTTTCTAATAAGAGTTCTTATCAGCTGACCTCTTTGCCTCAAGATACACAGTTTCAACCACTGGATCAGCAATCTACCCTTTTGCAGAGACAGCAGCTGACACAATTGCAGCAATCACCTCTGCAATTGTTACAGCAAAGTGTATCACAAAGAGCACAGACACATCCACAGGTGCAACAACTATCACAAGCTGGCCTCTCAGACCAACAACTTCAGATGCAGATTCTGCAGAAATTGCAGCAGCAGCAACAGCAACAACAGCAATTGGTGTCTCCGACAAACTCACTTTTGCATCCTCAGCAACAACAATTACAGCAGCATGCTCATCAACAAAGCCAACAGCCTCAACCCTCGCCCGTGTCACAAAATCAGCAACAAGCAGTCAGCAGCAATGGCTTGTCAGCAGCATCAATGATGCAAGTGCATTCATTTCACACGAACCAGCCACCAAACCTGCAGAAACCACCTATAGCACTTAAAGCGCATTCCACTATTACAGATGGAGATGCTCCATCTTGTTCAACCTCTCCCTCTACAAACAATTGCCAGATTTCACCTTCAAACTTTTTGAACAGAAATCAACCGCCACCTACAATATTGATGGCAGATTCAATAGTTGAGCCTCCAGGTAATCTGATTCAGGAGCTTCATAGTAAGTCTGATGTCCGAGTTAAGCATGAATTTTTCAGCACTAAAGGGTCAGACCAACTTCAACTGAAATATAAAGGGACCGTAACTGATCAATTGGAAGCTTCCTCTTCTGGAACATCATATTGCCTAGATGCTGGTGTCATGCAGCACAGTTTTTCTGTTCCTACCTTTGGATTGGATGGTGATGTCCAATCTCATACTCAGGGCAATCTTCCTCTTGCTGCTAGTATTGACAATCTGGCACCTGATACTTTGTTATCACGGGGATATGATTCTCAGAAGGATCTTCAGAACTTGCTTTCAAACTATGGCGGTAACCATAGAGATATTGAGACAGAGTTATCTACTGCTGCCATAAGCTCCCAATCATTTGGTGTGCCGAACATACCTTTGAAGCCAGGTTGTTCCAATGATGTTGCCATCAATGATACTGGAGTTTTGAATGGTGGGATGTGGGGAAACCAAACACAGCGTATGAGAACATTTACGAAGGTTTGTCACCCCCATTTAATCTCTCACATGTGAGACTGCCATTACCTCCTTTAGATTCAAGATAGAAGTTATGAGGGCTAAGATGCATAACTTTTGCTTGTCACCTCACATAAATCATCAGACTGCTTATTATAATCCGGTGCCTAGCACAACGATTCTTGTCTGCAATTTGGCTGAGGGCCACTTACTGTAGTTTTAACTGATAATGTGTAGCAGTACAACCTCCGGCAACCTGTTTACATTATGGAATTATTTGCTTAATGAGCAGAATTAGTCTATAACTGATACTCAGTGTCGGGCAGTGCTACCATCCTTTGGCATTTGGTAGCAACAATCAAACTTTGTTTCTAACTGACAGCTTTGATTATCTTAGTTTCTTCATTCTGGTACCTGACACTGGCTTTTGATTTTGAAGGTTCAAAAACGTGGGTCAGTTGGAAGATCTATTGACGTCACCCGGTATAAAGGTTATGATGAATTGAGACATGATCTAGCTCGCATGTTTGGTATTGAAGGACAGCTTGAAGACCCACAAAGTTCTGACTGGAAACTAGTTTTTGTGGATCATGAAAATGACATACTCCTTGTTGGCGACGATCCTTGGGAGTAAGTGAAAGAGCTTAAATGTATATAAATGTTAGTACTTCTTCCGATATTTATGTTCATAGTTGGTTGCAATTTTTCATTGGTTGCAGGGAGTTCATAAGTTGTGTTCAGAGCATAAAGATACTGTCGTCTGCTGAAGTACAGCAGATTAGCTTGGATGGTGATCTTGGCAATGTTCCAGTTCCTAATCAAGCTTGTAGCGGGACTGAAAGTGGGAATGCTTGGAGGGGCCACTATGACGATAACTCAGCTGCCTCGTTTAATAGATAACATCGCTACTTGCTGACTGTATTTGTTGCAGATCAACCGAAGAATGCTATACATGGCGGTCCAAGAGTACTTCAATCTCCAAACTAGTGATTGTAATCTTTCATGATATGTAAGTCATCTGTGGTTCTCCAGGTTGAGCATTCTGGGATGGCTCATGCACTGCTCCTTGTGCATGATCACTCGTAAGCACCTTCCACTAGTCAACTTTTGGCGTCGTTAGGGTAAGATTTTCGGCGACCAACAATTGGAGGTAGGATTCTTTAAAATGCAGCAGGAAGCTGCTGCGGCTGATGATGTATTATGTGATCTAGTTTGAAACAAAAACTGACTTGACATTAGCTGTAAACGCCATAACGTGAGAACTAACGTCTTGAGGTGTTTCCTGTTCATTTTGTTAATAGTCCGTTGAGAAAATGACAAACAACACAGTGCCAGGATTTATTACCTCACCTTTCAACTCTCTCCACTTTTGGCCACTCTAATTCCAAAGCAACAAACTGAAAAAAGCGATCGTTATAGATTGCGACCAAACACGTAAAAGATTTAAAGCTACTTGTAAAGAATGTTAAGCAATTCAGTTTGGAACATCACAGATGTGTTCAAAGACTCCTTTAATAATTCATAAGCCTTTCAGAAACTCGACCACAAAATTCCTTGGTACACATTAGGCATATTAAGAACAACTATGAGAGTACGGCTATCACATCGGATGCCCTTAAAGCAATATAGTTGCTACCATCACTGCCCTTGAAATCGTTCCCAGCGTATTTCGAGTACAGAACCGTGTTCCCCGGTGAGAGGGACAGTGGCTTTCTTTTACCCTCGTCGCCTAGAGATCCTGGCCCAACTGCTATCACCTGTTTATGCAGAAGATCCCACATCAATAACAACATACGTTAAGGTAAACAGACTAAATTTTATAAGTAGATCTTTATATTTACCGTTCCAAACGAAGGTTTTTCCTTGGTTGCCTCAGTCAGCAACAGACCACCAGCAGTCTTCTCCTCAGCCTCTGCAACCTGCAATCATTGACAAGCACGTGTCACATGTTGAGGTGTTTGTAAGAAAATGATCAATAAACACCCCTATTGCTGCAAACAAAATGAACCTCAAACGTATGCTCGACAACAACTTAAATTGGTAACTAATCCCCAAAAAGCAGCTCATGGAAGAGCATCTGACAATCACCTTTATTAATACTCTATCATTGAGAGGCTTGAGATCTTTGACGTCATCTGTCTCAAGTATACCAACAATATCATCCTCTTTCAGTATAAGATGTTTTGAATTATTGAAGTCTATTTCAGTGCCCGCATACTTGGAATAGACAACCTGGGTGCCAGCCTGCGGGGCAAAATGGTTAGTAAGAAGAAGCCAGAATGAATAAGTAACAGAACTCGGTACTTGATAGCAACCTTTAAGCTAATGTCCACTTTGGTGTTTCCAATAGTTTTCCCTTCTCCAACAGCAACCACCTCACCTCCTTGAGGCTTTGTTTGGGCAGACGTTGGGAGTAAGATTCCACCATCAGTCTTCTCGTCAGCACTCTTGATCTTGACCAATACTCTATCTCCCAAGGGCTTAATTGAAGTGTACTACAGATTTTTTTAATAAAGAAAAGTTATGTAAGCGAACAGAAGTGTGAAGGAAACAAAGACAAACATGAATTACAAGTTAAAGGCTACCCTCTAAAGTAGAAATTCACAATAGAAATTCTATAATTGAAATAAGACAAACACATAAAGCTTTTGAAAGAGTGTACAACAATGAATTTTCAGATCAATTCATCTAGGCTATCCGGTTAAAACTGGAATTAAAATCTATCTCAAGCAGCAGCGCCTCACATAACACTTCATATTTAAACCAAAAACTTCTAGGATGTAAACTAGCTTTTCAAGACCCACGCCGTTCCATTTCAGGTAGAAAAACGAACTCAGGAATATAAAATCCAATTCACAGTCTTCTCCTCAGTTAAATAACTCACAAATATGACCAACTTCTCCTACATCCAAAAACCAAAACCACCCGAACTAATAATAGAAATGAAACATCAAAAACCAACAAACAAGGGATCGACGCTACCTTAGGAGCGACAACAGTTGCAGCTTTGACTACCAAGCCTCGAAATGACCTCTGAGATAAACCTCCAGCAGCTTTCAAGCTCCCAAAAGACGCAAACTTTACATTTGCAGGCCTTAGCCCTTCGAAAGACGTCAGGCTTCTTGCAGAGACCGAGACTGATGATGCCGTGAGCTGTGCAGCCGCCATTTCTGTGATCCCCAATACCAAAATAAACAAAAAAAAAATCAGGCCGAATCTGAAATCTAAGAAATAAATTCATCACCAAAAGTTATAGTCAGTTACCTCAAACAAAGTAAGCAGACTTAGTTGGCAAGAGGAAGGTGATATACTGGAAGATATAAACCCTAGAACTAAATTAGTGCTAGAGGGAGAATGGGTTTTATTACGGCAAGAAGTGATAAGAGCCTTCTAGAATTTTCAATTTTGCGGGGGGCTGTCCCTCACGCGCTCCGTTCGAACAAAGAACTGATCATTGCAGAAGACAAATGAAGGTCGTTTCCAGGCCCAATAGTAGTGATTGACTATTGGGCCCATAGTGGGCCCATGAGGCTTATTTATCCTTTTTAAGAACATAATGATATAGCATACAACCACAATAATCCAATGATAAATTTGACGGGCGTAAAGTTCAGAGAAGTTTAGTAATAAGAATCTTTGTTTCTATTAGATTTACTAAGTGCTTGTTTGGTTCAGCTCTTAGAGAGTGAATAGACACTTTTTTTCACCGCAAAAGCTATTTTTAAGAAAACTGAGTGTTTGGCTGTAAAATCTAAAAGTACTTTTTTCGTAGAAATGACTTTTCTGGAAGCTAAAATACAGCTTTTTGAGAATCTTAAATTTGGAACTTTTCAAAAAAGTACTTTTTCAGGCAGATTTTTCAGATCAATTAATGAACCTATTTTTTAGTCTCTTTTACTTTTATGTTTTACACATAATTCTCTCAACAC
>JAOQMP010000008.1:2089353-2102325 GCA_027563575.1 Erythroxylum pedicellare
GTTATATAATAATATGATTAACGTCTTCATGAAAACTATAATTATTTCTAATCAAATTTATCTTCGTGATATTAATGGAAAATTAATTAAAAAAGAATAATCACAGTGTTTCTTTTTTTAAATAATCATTCAAATCAGAATATCAGATTAGGTCACTCAAAACTACGTCGTACTCCTTCTTCAAAGATGGCATGCGCTAAGCGTGTGTAGTTGGCAAGAGACGAGAGAGATTCTATGGTGGCAGCTAAATGAACACGCGGGGCTCCCTGGCTGACCCACGTGGCGCTCCACGAATAACTGTTTTTTTTCTTTATAAAGATCACCATATTCACAGTCGCAGACCTCTCAGCGGCGGCCAACATGTACAGGACGATTGCACGGCGACTGCTCTCCGGCGCAACCTTCAATGGCAGTGACTACGCTCTGCGGGGATTTCGAGGTACCGTTACCGCCGGTTCTCGCTTCACCACTTCAACGATTCCTCAGCCACACTCTGATCAAAACCCTAATCAACGCGTGGAGACCGTGAATCCTCAACCCAATTCATCGGCTTCGTCTTCGAATCAATCGACTGCCGAGGAGACTCTTCGCCGCGAGAGGCAGAGGCCTAGAACTGAATACCAGGAAGAGCAAGCTCGAGTGCTTCGAGCCTCACTTCGGCACGTGGTCTGTATTTCTTCCACGCATTTAAAATCTACCCCTTAATGAATAGTTGGGAAAGGATTTTTTTTTTAATTTTCTTGAAATAAAAAGGAATTTTTTAATTTTCTTGAAATAATTTGCTATTGAAGATAATTTTTTTGTGCAAATTAGACAGTGCATGGTTGATGTTTCTTCTAAATTTGTGTTTTCGGATGGATGCAGTTGAGTTTGGGATGGGGTGAAGAAGCGATGATCACAGGTGCAAGGGATGTGGGAGTGTCCCCTTCAATTGTTGGATCTTTTCCTAGGAAAGATGCTGCACTTGTTGAGGTGCTTTTACGTCAAGTTCTACTTTTAACTGTGTATACTTTCTTTTTTCATTATTCATGAAGTTAGATGAACTTTTGTCTTTTGTTTGTGCATTCAAATTTTAGCTTGAGTGAGGTTAGTTGGTGTATCCTTTTGCATTGGGTGCAAATTGCAATTTTCTAGTTCATTGCCTGATGTTGGTATTAGGCTACAATGAATAAAATATCAGGTTTATTTATTGTAGTAATTTGTCTACCATGGAGGACTGTTTTAGCTATTCAGCAAACATAGTGCTTCAATTTCTTTGTAAGATGATACTAGTGATGATCCTTATAAGTGATTCTAACTTTTTATGTTGTTTTATCGTTCAGTTTTTCATGGATGAATGCTTGCAAAAGTTTATTGATAGAATTGACTCTGAAGAGGAATTGCAAAACTTGGTACCCAGTAAGCGCATTTCCAAGCTTGTCAGGATTCGTCTAGAAATGCAAGCTCCTTATATATCAAAATGGCCTCAAGCCCTGAGCATCCAAGTACCTGATTATATTACATTTTCTTCAATTTTTATTTTTGGATTTGGAGCTTGAATTTTGACGTTTATTTCTGCACCATCCTTTCCAGGCACATCCATCAAATGCACCAATGAGCTTCAAGCAGCGTGCAATGCTGGTTGATGAGATTTGGCATGCTGCAGGTGATGAAGGCGCTGATATAGATTGGTACGTGAAGCGCACCGTACTTGGTGGAATATACTCAACTACAGAGATTTACATGCTAACTGATAGTTCAGCAGGTTTGTTTTCTCTTATCTATGATATCTGCTGAATCTAGTAGATTTGAGATATCTAATCTTACAATCAAATGATACAAAAATCATCTTTTCTTTTGATGGAAGAGAAGGATTGGCATCATTGAGGTATATCTTTAATGATAACAAAAGTAGAAGAAAATGTTGTCTCTGCTTTGTGGTCCATTTTAGGCGCCTTTTATTGCATAATCTTAACAAGAAAGGTTTTGAAATGATGAAGTTTTTTTTGATAACGTGTAAGTCATGTTTGATCTAACAAAAAAAATTCTTTGTAGATTTTCGAGAGACATGGGCATTCTTAGACAATCGGGTAAAAGATGCTTTTGATCTAAAGAAGACAATTCAAGAGGTAATTCCTTCGTTGTTGTGGTCTTCTATTTTGGAAGTTATGCGATGTATAACATGAAAACCCCTAAGAACGTAAGATTGCTGCAGGCTAAGTATTTGGCAGAAGCAGTTGGTGCTGGGGTGGGGAGCTCCCTTCAAGGATTTGTAAAAAGAGTTTTTCGAGGGTGAACCATGTTTCTGTGGTGATCAACTGAGCTTATGCTCTAGGAATTTATGCCACTTAGTTATTGCCTCCGGGATCAATGCTGGGAGATGTTATATCACTCTTACTTGTCATAAAAGAACTCCCAAAAGCTTGAGGCTGTAGTTCCGGAAAGTTGTTGATATTAGTGTTTTCACCATTGGACATATTACCTTGTGCACACAGGCCACTGTTATTTGTTGTCATCGATTGTACTTGAACAATAAGTGGATGGAAATCAAAATAAGCATCCAGAAAAATATTGTGCCTTGATCTGGTTTTCCAATACTTACCATCAGCTGCAGAATGAGTAGCTAATGTGAAGAGTTCGTATATCTCATACTCTGCTTATTCACTACAGTCTGAAATCTGAAACCAGGCTTGTCTCTTTAATGCGCATTTCTTACCATGAGCATGTTTGCT
Organism: Erythroxylum pedicellare; assembly: GCA_027563575.1. Lineage (NCBI taxonomy): Eukaryota > Viridiplantae > Streptophyta > Magnoliopsida > Malpighiales > Erythroxylaceae > Erythroxylum > Erythroxylum pedicellare. The sequence goes on from JAOQMP010000008.1 coordinate 2,092,065, forward strand.
CATAATCCTTTGATATGGTAGTAGTTTTCAATCCAAATGACAATTTTTGTTTAAATAATTAATGAAGTTCCAATTGTGTGGTGTCGTGCAGACGACATATTCTGTTCTGTAGCTTCAATCCATCCATAGGCCGTAAAATAGAAAGCATCTGGTATTTAATCATGGAAGCTATCTTATGAAAGGGAAAAGGAGAAGTAAAAGTTGCCTCCTTTTAACTCCACCGAGGAAACTATGCTATGTCATTACCTGAAAGCAACCAAAAGGAAGTGATTCCTAGATTCATACCAAAGTTTGGAAAGTTTCGAATATTGAAGATTCTCTGCGTCATCTTCATATATATAGCCATACATGTCTAACTTTTCTATTCTCTTGACCAACCTTTTACAATACAGGCATGGATTTTCTTGAGAAGCGACCAATTGTCTGCGACAACGGATCAGGCTCAATTAAGGTCAGTGAACGAACAATTTGGAAACTTTTCCTGGTCATCCATTCAACATTTTTACTTTAAAGAAGAGAAGTTACATGCAGGCCGGTTTTGCTGGTGATGATGCTCCGTGTGTGGTTTTTCCCAACATAATAGGCCGACCAAGAAACAAGCACAGAATGGTTGGCACTGGACAAAAGGATATGTACTTTGGAGATGAAGCACAAGTAAGGCGTGGAGTTCTGAAATTGAGCTATCCTGTCCAACATGGAATAGTGAAAGACTGGGATGCAATGGAGAGAATGTGGGAGTATACGTTTGACACAGAGATGAGGGTTGCCATAGAAGAACATCCTGTCCTTTTAACAGAAGCTCCACTCAATCCCAGAATCAACAGAGAAAAGATGGTGGAGATCATGTTTGAAGTTTTTGAAGTCCCGGCCACTTACATTGCTATCCAAGCCGTTTTATCCCTTTACGCCAGTGGCAGGACTACAGGTACATTAATAAATTGAAGCAATTTCCTGTCTTGGAGCTACACTACAGCATTACTCGTCCATGGCCTGAATTTCTATCATTTCGTAAACAAAAATGAAGAACACTTGCAAGATTCACACTTTTGCAGGGATTGTAATGGACTCTGGAGAAGGTGTTACACATACAGTTCCTATTTATGAAGGGTATGCTCTCCCACACGCCGTCCATAGGCTTGATCTGGCGGGAAAGCACCTTACAGACTACCTCTCGGTGATACTAGCAGAGAAGGGGCACATCTTCACCACCTCAGCAGAAAAAGAAATTGTTAGGGACATAAAAGAGCGGGTCTCCTATGTTGCAATGGATTTCAAGAAAGAGTTGGTCAAATCAATGGAGAGTCAAGAGTTACATAAGAAATATGAATTACCAGATGGTCAAGTCATTGCGGTTGGAGCCGCCAGGTTTAGGTGCCCAGAAGCTCTTTTTGATCCGAGCAGGCTAGGAATCGAGTCAGGTGGTATACATGAGATTGTTGATAGGTCAATTAGAAGGTGCGATATGGACATTAGGAGAGACATGTTCAGTAATGTAGTGGTTAGTGGTGGTAGCACTGTGATACCAGGATTAGCTGATAGATTGGCTAAAGAGCTGCGCTCGTTAGCTCCTCCTGGAGTTAGAGTAAAGGTGGTTGCTCCAGAAGAGAGGAAATACAGTGCTTGGATTGGAGGCTCCATATTAGCTTCTTTAAGCACCTTTCAGCAGGTATCATCTTCCTGCTAATTAATCTTTTATCTTCATATTAAAGCAACAGAACCTTGAAACTGACGTATTTTCTGGAAATAGAACACCAATATAACAAAAAAGGGGGAAAAATAGTGACCTATGATACATTTTGATTATATGCACTCGTACATGGTTCAATTTGCAACTGACCTGTACTTATTGTGGTTTCCGTCATAGATGTGGATTACTAAGGAGAAGTTCATGGAGTTTGGATCGCCTATCGTGCACAGGAAATGCTTCTGAAACATTGTCTTCTTTTCTTCTTTTCTAACCCTACAATATGCATTCTCATTCTCTTCTCCTCCTAGACTCGATAAGTAGATAGTTAAGTAACGTTGTAACCCATTGGAATGGAATAAAAGAAAGCAAATGTCTGTTTCACATGCTCACGCAAACTTGATCGCATCATCATTTCCTCTTCGCTTTTCATTTTTGGTACAATTTGCCATAGATAGAGGGAGCAGCAGGTACTTCAGAAGCAGTTGAAAGGAATGCCTCTTTTTCTTGGGGAGTCACATGATCTACAGTGAAAAACATAGTGGATTGGCATAAAAAAACAAATTACAGTCGAGTCAATAGTGATGCGCCTTTACAAAATGTGGCACAACGGTAATAAACCACCTCAATTTGAACTACTTGTTCTCAGTGGAGAAGCAAAAACCAGCAAAATGTTACATTCTGGTGGGCAAAAAAAAAAAAAAAACCCAAAACCTGAACTAACACTGAAGAACACATGCATATTCAACTTGCACAAAATCCAGAAAACCCATAACACATCTTTGAATCCCGGCTTGATTGAATTTGGCCTTCAGTGATTTTAACACCTTGTCAGTTTTCTCCACTAGTAATACATAGAACATGAATATCTGGTCATCTAAATTCTGTCCCGTCAAGGCTGCCACAACATCTGTGGTTATGGCAAGGACTTTAAACGTCAAGAGAAACTTCTAATCAAAATCAAGGAATTCCATTCTTTTTCTCATTGTTCCTTTTAGATCTGTAGCATCCCTTTCCGCCCTTTGAGCCTGAAGTACAAGGAATTAGATTTAAGTTAGTCTAGAATTGAGAAGAGAATAGAAGCATTCACATGATATCAAAGATCAAACGGCTTCCACAAGTCAATGGAGGATTTTTTTTCCCCCGTCAAGAAACACAACAGTTAACTGGAACCCATAAGCTGTGATGAATGCCCCAAAAAGTTCTCTGTTCAACCTACTCTAGTCCATTGGCTAAGTTAATAAATAAATACATACATGTCATACAACTAAAATGTGAATCATTAACAGTTCAGCTTCTTGAAGATACTTTTACAGACCCAAAAAAGCTTTTATGCTTTCAATTACTTCTTAAGTTCATTCCTCATAAGACTGATACCACTTAACAGATAAGCGATATAGGAAGGGATTTGAACCTGTACATAAAAAGAAACACAACCAGACAACCAGAAAAAATGTTCTATATGCGACAAAAGACAAAGCTCAGGTGAATGATATCGATTCTTATTGTTGAAAAGTCAACATGAATGATTTCGGTAAATGAGCTTAAGATAAACAACAAACTTCAATAAGTCAGGCTTGTGGCATGGTTTTGTGACAATCTTCAGCAAACAGTCTACTTATTTGACCTTTGTTTTCTGGGGAAGTCACTTTATTAAAAGAAAACTAAGTTCAGAATCTGAGACCATATGTTTATTATACAGAAGCCAGAAGAAGAATTTGTAATGAAGCAAAGATTAAGGGTATCTCCCTATGAAAATGGGTGACCTATTAAGAAATCCAGCAACATCCTAATAGGAAATTCTTCTACCAACATCAGCTCTATCTTTTCACCGCCTTCAAGCATAAGATCACATCATCAAAGTCCCACAGCACAAAGTTGACAAAATGAAATGTCAAGTTCCAGCTTTGAAGAAGATGAAAGATGACACTTACTCTTCTTATCTCTTCTGTTGACACACGCGTCATATTGGATGGAAGCTCCTCTTTCTCCAAATCCTGTACATGGGTACAAAAGAGCAAAAGCTTTGATAAAGACAATTAACAACAGTCAAAACCACAGAAAACAAAGATTATGGTTCTACCAGCTCTCCAATTAAGACCACATTCTCTCCACGAATTACATAAAGACCTAATGGGATGTCACAATAAAGATCACCGACGATCAGTCTTTCACATGCACCTTCAAGAACGACATTAGCTGCACACGGGAAGAGACTTCTCATCAATAATCATCTCAAACAGGAAAATTACAAAAAGAGAAAGTAGTAATCACAGGCATAGATACTACAGCAAAGGTAAAAACTTGTACCAAATTGGTCAAAAGATCGTAGTATCCCCATGAGTTTTCGACCATCTCGTAGCAATACAAGAAGTTTTTCTGGGATTATATACAGCTTGGAGTCAGTCATATACCACAAAGAGAAAACAACAATACAATTCTTGAAAATATTCAGATCAGACCTTAACAACACAGTATAAAAAGAGTATATAAGAAGCAACAACTTCACCAGAAAAAAGATACCCTGAATCGAACAGTACCTCGACTACCCCAAATTGAAAACAAACCCAGCACAAAAATCACAGAATGAAAATTAAACAAAAGAATAAATCAATAAAGACGCTAACTTGAGGGCAATCAAGCAGCAAAACCGCTTGCACAAGCCATTTCTCACCGAGAAAAAAAAAAAAGAATAAAACCAAACCAAAAATGAGAGAGAGATAGCTAACTGTCAAGATAGCTAGCGAGAGAAGTGGAGAGGAAAACATCATCTGGGGCAGCCCAAGACATTGAGCTTTTCTGGATCGCTTTCACTTGTTAATTCGCCAACTCTTATTAATTCACCAACCCATAGCATTGGCTTCTTCACAAACCCAAATCCCTCCAAAGAGAAAAAGATTAAAAGAAGAAGAAGAAAACCCTCGTCTTCTTCTTTGTAATTAAATCACAAAAACCCTAATTAGCAAGAATCGAGCTTTCTCCAATTAAGGGAACCATTGTCTTTCTTGAGATTATAGGAGAGAGAAAAGAGTAGGTTTACTACTTCCTGACAAAAGACTGTTAGTATTTATGATTTTTGGATTTCATATTAACGTACAGTCCCGCTTATTGACCGTTTGATCTTGATCACGATGGACGGACAGGTATCACTATGGTGATCCGTTGGTCAACTACCACTTCTGCTTATCCACAGATTTTCAGATTGAAATATCAAAATGTTTTTTTATATTTTTTTATTTCAACTTTTATGAAATTGTTTATACAAATTATCCTTTATTCATAAATTAATAGTTAATGAATAGTATTTTTAATAAAGTAATATTCCTCTTATTCAATAAAAGGATAGAGCAAATTGAAGAAATGCATATTTAATAATGATTTTAAAATTGAAATTTTAGTACATTGAGGAGGTCTAATAAGCAACTTTTATCTAATTAATATGAATGGTAATAATTAAATTATTGATTAATTAATTAATTAATTAATTTAATGATTTATTTAATGCGCATTTAAGATTTTAATGACTTAGAACATTTCATTGTCATCATACTTAATCTTTATATTCACTCCAAAGTCTTACAATAAAATAAAGTAGAGTATGAAAAGTCTGATAGTTTCAACAACGAAGGAAAAAGCTGAATGATCCTAGCCTGTAATCCCCCTCTTTTAACTTTGCATGCATCATGTCCCCACCCTGAACACTTGCCATGATAACAAAGAAACAACTGTTTCAACGATGGAAAGTTAGCTCTCTCTACTGCTAAATTCGGTTCTTTCTTTGCAAGTACCAACACCAGTACAGTCAACCACTGGTAGAAAAAACCCATCTGCTTCTGATGTGGGAGCTTCTGCTAAATTTGGTTCCTTGCAAGTTCTAACATCAGACACCAGTACAATCAAGTACTAGTCAAAAACCTTTCTATAGAATAATAATAACATGGCAAATTCATATTGCTTCAGATGTGGGAGTTCCATGGATTCTTAGCTTCAGGTTATATCTCCAGTACTATATCTGCAACAGAAAACAGCCATATATATTGGCCCATTTAAGCTACCAGAGAAGTATCTTAATTAGACCAAGGCAATGGTTACTGGAAATTCGAACTTACATTCGGAATCTGTCCTCACCCATTTACTTCCATCTTCGACCTTTTCATCCTCACTGGATAACACAGGCTTTTGCTTATTCTTCAGGTACTTTTTTGCAGATGCGGTTGGAGGTGGATTCTGAGGATATATTTTCTTGTGGATAATTGCCCTCAGTATCTGTCAAAATGGTCAAGATGAGTAATGAGAAAGAATCTAAGCACTTTGTGTACATAAGTGTAATTATGCAAGCTTACCTTTTCCATTCTCGACTCAGGAACTTGATCTCTTGGATTAGGAGTAGGTGCTAACCCACTTCCGCAAATAAACATCTGCTTGATAAGAAATGAGAGGGATTTCTTGTTAATTGCATTACTGGTTTTATCCACACGTAGATCTTTCCCGCTGCTGATAACTAAATTAGCCTTTAGGTGAAGATGAGAGTCTTTGCTTTCCCACTTATCAGAAAACACATTTTCAGTTCTTTCATCGTCTTCCATGCTTGGATTCCTGTGGAGAAAGCTATTCCATTCCAGATTAGCAGCGTCTGTTTCTGTGTCACAAGTTGACCCGACCTGCTTATTCAATATCGAGTCTAGCTCTTTTTGGAGCTCCCTTACTTCTTCAGGCGTGAGTTCTTGAACACGACCTTTGGATGGAGGAGGATTTTCTTGAATATTCTTGAGCTTGGAATTTTCTTTTGTATCTCTATTCCCGAATGTCCCAATTGCCAGCAACCCTTGAGGCCAGTCACTGAACTCTTCCTTACAAGGCTCTTGCCTTGTATGATCTAGTTTCAGGATAACATATAAACATGAACAGCAAGTTTGTTGTGTATAAAGAGATCTAAACATACAGACAAAAGATTTGGATTATGGTGGTTCATTACCAGCTGCAGAATTCTTCTTAAACCAGCGTCTGAAGCTCAAAAGTCTTATGTCTACATTTTAAGGTTGTTGCAACTTACCAGATAAAAATAAGAGCAGAAAAAAGTAATCTAGCAGATTACAATGTTTCTTGACCATGACCAAGATTAACATTAACTGAACAAATTGTTCCTATTACTAATCGCCTGGAAGCTGTCTAAATCCATTGTTTGTAAACCATTAAAAAGCACACGATGTTTGACTGGAACAAGAAAATATTAGAAAGAAATCTGTAGGGTCGATGAGAACTTACGTCGAACAGAAGCGGAGTTTGGTGTTCTATTCCCATGTCTCCCGTTAATTCTGTTTTGCATCCAATTGAAGATCTGAAATGGCCAGACATATGATTACTCCCCACAAAACATCTGAAACCAATAATCTCCTCCATTGAAAGTTTACTGATAAAGAAGACAAATTCGTTCCTTTGCCTTTCTTACCTTCATCAGAACTTGTGGTGGGCTAATGGAAATGAAGCTTGCTTGCCTGCTTGCATATATTGTATGTAGAACCCACAAGCCAATAATGGCTTAGCTTCACTGGTTTATATAAGAGTAGGGGCCATTGTTAAATTCCATGGACAAGCTGGTAGGTGCCAATCCCACTGGTTCAAGTTCCCAAAAACACTTCACCTTTCCCTCCTTCCCTCCTCTGTCTCTTCAATTTGCCACCTTTGCTCCAACTACAATGCTTCCTTCATAACTTTATACTTAGTTTTGGTTGTAAAATTGAATATATCATTATGAACACTTTTACTAGGCTTAATTTTAACCAATTTCTTATTAATTATAAAGCAATCTTAGTCCTCTTGGCTGTTAGCAATTAAGTTCAGTTGAATACTACAGCTGAAGAGTACATACACAGGGATAGGTCCAATGTGAAGAGTCTAGAGAGATAGTAGTTTGGTCTGTCGTGGGATTGTCCCTCACTAACCCAACCACAAGTAAGGTGCTGATTTTTGTATCACCGTCACCACCACCTCTAAACTCAACTTTTCAACACCATCTTCCCCACAAAATCTTCTGAAACCGCAATTGTTTGATTCACCACACAGCTACTTTATGGTTGACCAAAGTTTAAGCCAGTCCACATTCATACAACTCTTCTTTTTTCTCCTGTTCTTTACTGATTTTACAACTGTTAGCTTTTAGACCATTACGGATTATATTAGGACTAGGAGTTATTATAACTTAGACTTCGTCGAGTTTCAGTAAAACTTGGTCAGCCTACAAAAATAGTTATCCTGAAGCTGAAGTGAAAAAAGAAATTTGATTTCATGTAATTGCAGGCGACAAAGTCTGAGCACAAGTTTGAGGTGGTAACATCTGACCCTTCACAAATCATGTATGGGAAATGGTAAAACAAATATAGAATTCAGCAACTCCACAACATTGGGAAAGGACAGGATCTTCTGTTCCGACAATGTTGACCATACAAATCCCAGGATCGGGGCTCTGCGGTTTGCAGATAGCCAACGTTAGTGTCTACTTCTTAAAATCTTCCATTATTTAGCTCCTGCCAAACTGCATACACACACACAAACCCTTATGCAGATTAATTACACAATGTGAAGCGTCTCTCAATTCCAAGTCTTTTAACTAAACTAAAGAATCAAACCCGAGTTACTTGGAAGCTGAAGCATTAGTTGCATGTCTCTTAAAATCGGTGGCAGGAATGACGAAAGGCCCTACCCTAAAAACTCCATATATGGGATAGTAGCAGCAGCTCACGTGAAGGTGTCCAAAGTTCGAAGCCAATTCACAAGTGGATGAGGATTTGCGGTCAAACCTGATTTTCAGATATTGAGACTCCGACCGCATCCGACCAACACGTGTCCCTAAGGTTTGGTCAGGACCTGACATTTTCCTCTTGTTCTGTAGGCTAAGAGCACCAACTCCATTGCTAGTTGCCACTTGCAACACAGAAATAAAAAGAAAATAGCAGCTCACGGGAAACAGCCAAAGCCAATACCTCTGGCTTCGGTGGTTGATAGATAGAAGGAGGAGTATTATACGATATGGATTAGACTATCTCATACATATCCTATCTGATAAACAATTTTAAGTTATAGATCATAGATCATCAAGTTCTTATCCTAGCCACATTGCAAGGCTCTTTAATCATGAGATTTTGCATGTTTATGAACAAGCATTAATCGTGTTTGGGGAGTTTTATAGAATTGAAATTGTATCTTAGGTCAAGGAATGTGTTAGGAATTCTTCCTGAACCACCCACTCCTTGTGAGAATGTATTATGAGAACTTCTCAGGGGTGACTTAGATCTACCATCTCTTTATTTCCACCTTAAGCATTCACCAAGTGGTTAGTGATTGCAGATTTGCAGTCTCATCCCTTCTTAACAACCTCATTTTAACTCTTCCTTTTAATCACTTTTTTGGTAGGTTTATGCTTTTAGAACAGGAATGGGTTTATGTTTTTAAACATGAATGCAGTTTACACCATCATGATCTCATCTCTGATCATGTTGAGAGCTAGATTAGATACCCTTTATCCAGGATTTGAAGATTTTATCTTGAAACAATCACATGACACATAAAATGTAAGAACTATGGTAAACCATATAGCCAAGTGGTCTGCGTGAGATGATGCATGCCTAGGACTAGGAATTCTCTTAACAATCACATCGAGATGGGAGTGAGGACTGAGGAGCAGAGAAGAGGAGAGATTTGAGAAAACACTTGAACCAAGAAATCGTAAAATAAACATAAATTGTTAAACGATGTAGAGTAACTGTTTATGTTCTCCAATCTATCTTGCTTTTGGTCTTTTAAGGTCTTGGTCTGTTCTATATTTGGAAAGTCTCCACTTGAGACTTCTCAAAATGGAAAACTAAACCTGTCATGTGAAGAAAGACATTTGTCATGATACCAAACTTCGTGCATGTGGACAGTGACAGCTACCATTTCTCTTCTACCGAATCATAATTTGTGTATTCACATGAGAAGCTGAATGGAGTGAATTCTGGTTAACTCTGTTTTCAATATCATCTACTTTTTTTTAAAAAGCCAACTTATGATGTATGCATTCTTGCTTTAGTGTAATTAAAAAAATTTTAAAAATAATTATTTTTTCCTTTACAGTCATTAAAATTTCAATATTAATAGACGAGAATATCCATTTAATCTTACCGATTTATTAGATAAATCAATTATGTCGTGATTGATTAGTAGATTTATGTTTATATATATATATAAATAAATTTTGTTGTGAATTTTGCGAATTCTTATTTTTGAGACAAAAAGAATGGTATCAAAAATAATTATTTCTTCCTTACACTAGTTAAAAATATAATATTATTAGTCAGAGAATAAACATATTCTCCATTAAATCTTACATAATTATTATAGATAAGTCAATTATGTAGTGATTGATTAGTAAATTGTGTTTCTAAATTTATTTTACTATTTCACCGATTTATTTTAGGGTATGTTTGGTTGGACTTAAGATTTTTAATATAACATAATGAAATGTAATAAAATATAATATAAATGGATGTAATATTATAAAATTATTATTTGAGAGGGATAGAAGGATTTACAATGTAATAT
>JAOQMP010000008.1:2103903-2116475 GCA_027563575.1 Erythroxylum pedicellare
GGAGATATTTGGTTGCTTGTCTGGGTAAGCTTCTTCTTAATTTCCAGGATTTGCTTCGAGGGACATATTGCTAATTCTACGTTACCTGCATTCAGAAACTGTCACGGAGTTTCTGTCGTAACAGACTCGATAATAGTTCCATTCGAAGTTGATCATTTATAGATTTAGCCAACAATGTAGGAGCAGCATTAGTTATTATTATAACAGATTGGGGGTTTCAGGAAGGCTAATTCTAATTCAGTACTGTTTCATTCATGCTGTTGTATTATCGCTGGATATGAACACTGAATTAGCTTGCTTCTCAACCTATAGTGGGGTATTAAACTTCCATGAAATGAAATCGAATGCTAGGCGGAGAACGAAGAGTCATAGAATTCCTCGAGAACGAATCGCAGAAGAAGCTCAGTAAGCCCTTGGTAGAAGGAAAAGATGAATCTCGCGGTGTACGACAAAGGTCATTCGTCAACTTTTTCCTCCGACCATCTGCCCTCGGAAGTGGATTGTTTGCAGTGGAAAGATTTGGACTTGTTCAGTATGTAAGCTACTAACTTTGTTCAGTATTTAACCTACTAACTTTGCCATTTTATATGCCTTAATCATGATTCATGATGTTGATCAAACGTTTATTGTCTTTTTTGGCTAGCTTAGATGATTCTCAAGACTGTTTGTGCATTCTTAGCTTTCATATTGACGCTTTTTGGGGTCTACGGCGATGGTGAATTCAACTGGCACTACGGGTATGGACCTTCTCTCATACCTCCATGTTGAAGCATCTGATGTAACATCTACAGGTCAAAACCCAAAACTACTTCCCTTTGCTTCTGTGCTGATTCCCACAATTCTCCTCTTGCAGGTACCCATACATTGCTGTAGTATTGAACTTCAGTCAGATGTGGGCATTATATTGCCTTGTGCAGTTCTACAATGTCACACATGAAAAGCTTAAACCGATAAAGCCGCTTGCAAAATTCATCAGCTTCAAAGCCATTGTGTTTGCTACTTGGTGGCAAGGTGTGGGCATTGCCTTAATGTGCGCATTTGGATTACTGTCAAATGAAGGAAGATTCCAAACAGCACTGCAAGATTTTTTGATTTGTATAGAGGTAAGATAGCCTTAGTTATGTAAAACTCCTCATACGTTTCTTCATCTTTTATGATGTAGACAATATGGTGATTTATATTAGATCTTTTAATCTTTTATTTGCTCTAGTTTTATTGTTCATCTGCCATGATTATCTGAGCTCTTTGCAATGGTTTTGCAGATGGCCATTGCAGCTGTGGCTCATGTCTTTGTCTTTTCAGCGGAACCTTATCAGTTTGTTCCAGCTTCTGAGTATGTTGAAGTAACATGTGAGAGAACTACAGCAGAGAAGTTAAAGGAGGGTGATGAGGAAAAGCCTGCAACTCTTGAAAAAGAAGAAGTTCAGTTTGAGGCTCCTGGAACAAACGTCACCGAGAGCTTTCAGGACATTGTCGTTCAAGGCGGCCAATCTGTGAGTACACTGATATTCTGGATTGTTTTTTCAAAGTTAGATGAAGGTAGATTCGCACAGAAATTGATCTTTGACCACAGGTCCTCAGAGATGTTGTGTTGACAATAAATCAAGCTGTTGGCCCTGTTGAGAAGGGTGTTACAAAGATCCAAGAGACTTTTCACCAGAGAATGGTGGGTTCAAAGGATGCAGAAGAGTCGGAAATAGTAGTGGATGAACATGTTGAAGAGTCATCTGTCAGATAAAATTGAAACTTTTGGAACTATTTTCTAACGATCAATTTATGTGTGAACTCTGTCGGACATCAAAGCCTCTTGGTACCAGTGAAATTTGTGTGATCAATGGTTTTTGTAAAAGTTTTGTGCCATAGACCAGGACAGTTAGAGAGTGGATTTGTATCACTACAAGGAAGAATCAACAGGCAATACGAGTTAACGCGCCTGCAAAGATTCAAGAAACGTTTAACTCCTATACAACTGTTGGCGAAGTGTACAACACAACCAGAGAAACTACGAAGAAGTTCTCAGTTCCCGTCATTGCAACAACAAATTGCTGAACAGCACTCAAAACAACCAAAAAATGCTAGTGCAGAACACAACTGTGTCAATACTATGGCACATTGATCATTCATCTTGGAGCAGCACTGGATGCAGCACATACAACAACATTTATTGCACAGGCTTCCACAACAATTTGATGCTGCTTTAATAATGACTTCAGCAGCCTCAGGCAACTTTGGTTCTCCATTTCCTGGAGGAATGTTCTCAGCAGTTGCAGCCACGTTGCCAAAACCAACACACAGATTCTGTAGTAAATAAATTCTTCTCTGGTTAGGTTCCACCTTATGTGAATCGCTTTTCTTTCCCTGTTCACACAGATTTTATGATTAGTTCAGGTTCACAACATAGTTCCCAAGTAGAAAGAAGTTGCTGTGTTCTAAATCAAAATTTACCTTTTGTACTATAGGAGAATCTGTGGCTTGATTTCCTCTTTCAAGTACTGCCATAAGGGTATATTCAGATGCAATGCCACTCTGAACACTTATTTTGGCAACCTGGGAAGAAAAAGGACTTTCATAAACGGACGTCGGGTATTAAAAATGAATGTGGAAGAAGAATTATGCTGGATCTTGAGAAAGGCATTGTAAAAAATGTAGATTGCAGAACATTGGGAGGAAAGAATGAGAAAGGTGAAAGACATTGCATCTATATGGAAGAACTAATCCTACATTTGACATCATAAACTTCCACATTGTTCACTGAAGGAACAGAAAATAGAAGTAACGTCAAAAATAACCAGCACCAACCTTTTCTTCAAGCTCTTTATTTTCCGTAAACCAAGCCTGGGCTGTTAGTATATCAATCTGTTGTTTTGCAAATACCTGTCACATGAGGCAAAAGATGAAATCTTTAGAACAAATGGATGAGAAATTTAAGCTATTTACATGAGAAAATATTCACTTTGACTAGATTTTAAGAGGAACGGAACATGTTTGAACAGATAAATGTTAAAGTGATAATTGCGAAAAAGGGAGGCCAGGGACTACTGGGGTTATAAACTATGGCAGTATTAAATGTCAGTGAGATTTACCCTGTAGAAAGGCATGTCCTCTACCGTTTGTATCTTCAAGTCTATTACTAGACTAGTCGAATCTGCTAATACACCTTTAAGTTTAAGAAAGTCGGGAAATGTTCCATGATATCTCCCCGAAACAGTCAGTGGACTATTGGATGAAAGGTCAGAAATGCGGGAAGGATATACCTACAAGAGATTGTAGACGAATTGAAATAAGCTCGCACAGATCAGTCAAAAGATGTTAATTGCGTAAATACAATGAAGCAGATTGGTTATATTGAAGACAGAATTGGGGAAAAACCTGGAAAAAAAAATGGACAAACAGAGTAAATGAAATTAAGATGGTTATAAAGCAGTAAATTCATGTATTACAGAAGAATTTCGAAAAGGAAAAGCAGATGAATAATCTGAAATAAGGGAAAACATCATATATTGTCAACCTATGGAACGTATATTGGATGCAAGCACAAGTATGGATGTGATACAATAGGCATGGGCAAAGCAAGTAAACCGCCATGATAAGGTTGAAAGAGAAAAAGCTTAGATGATTCCATTTAAGACACACCTCAACATCAATATCATCTAATGTGTTGAGGGTTATATCCGCAACAATGGTGGATGAAGCTCGGTTTAATAACTTCTGCATTCGAGACTCAACCATGTCTGCACAAAAACAGAAACAATGTTAAGAAAACATCATTTATTTGGCTAAGTCCTAAGAGTCTCGTTAAACTTATCCAAAAGTCTCATTTATTACATTCACTTCACACATAAGCTTATCTCATTTTTAACAAACATAGGTGACAGGTCCATCAAAAATTTACATCAAAATTGACCATGATGAAATCTTCTCCTCCCCCTTCCCCTGAGGAAAGAAGAATAAGTTTAGGGAGTAAGTTTAGAGAGAAGAACCGACCTACATCATATGCAGCGTCATGTTGCCCCCTGCTAAGTATTGCAAGCATTCTGAGAAAGTGATGGTTACAATATGAACCTGTATAGATTCAAATTGTTGGAAATAAGCTCGACTGTAAAAACAAGTCATTCATAAATTTGAGAAATTGTAACTGAAAATAAACAGAAATAGATACAGTGACTATTTGAAAAATGCATTCATCAAAAGGGCTTCAGATGGTGCTCAATCCACCCAATCAAACCCCTTTCTCACACAGTACAAGAAGCTCATGACAAGAACACTTCAAATTCCATTATCGGAACTGACATACATACATACATACATATATGTATATTTTATCTATCAATATGGAAATGTTTCTTACATGAACTCATGATATAATCAATATATAAATCTTGTTTGTTATATATATTTAAAGAACTGAAAAGAAAGAGATAAGCTAAATTGTTTAGAAAATGCAACATAAAGAGCTAGTACCTATCCCAAAGGTGTATATACGGGGACATGTCAAACCTCCTACAGTTACACGACTTTTCATTACATCACAAATGTGTCTTTCATCTTCGACACTCCCATCAGTAACAAGGAAGATAATAGGAATTGAACCTTGAGTGTTGGACAACATCTCTATAGCCTGGAAGATGACTTAGACTTTGTTAGTTACAGAGCATTCTGGCGTACAAACATTCACTTAATAAGAGAAATTTATGTACAAATAGACAAGCAAAGAAGACATGTCCTGACGAGATCTTGAAATAATAAGTGAAAGATGACCTGATTTAGAGGAAGCAAGATATTTGTGCCCCCTGCAGCAATGAAATTCGCATTTATCCACTCCATAGCTCTTTCAATGGATTCCTCAGTTGCTAACTCCATTGAGGATGAAAAGGAATAAGTCTCTCCGTTAAATGCAATAATGTTGAATGAATCTTTTGAATCAAGCTCGGTGAGGGCATTAAATAACACATTTTTTGTACTCTCAAGTGGCCTTCCTTCCATGCTTCCACTAATGTCAATGACAAATACTATCTCTTTTCTGAACACCTATCAGATTAGTTAAGATGAGGACCACTACAGTATAGAATAGGCAATCAGCAGAGAAACCGTGAGATTGAGCAAACACTGAACTAACCTTCCTGCTCTGCTGTCCTGGAAACATATAGACGCAGAACATCTCTCTTTTATCAGCATCATCAACAGATGGAGATTGCAATAGAACACCACCAAATGTATGACTCGAAGGTACCTAAATAATCACAAAAATATGTTGTAACAAAAACCCGATCCTAAGATGCTCAAGCATGTCTTAGGAATCAATTTAATTCACTCAACATAACATGACACAATTCTTACTGCATATGATACAGCAAAGTCGGCGCTTGTCCAAGTGAGGATTTCTTTTTCATACAAGAAACCTAGTTTTCCCACCTCACGTCTTATTTCCTGGAAATAACAAGGAAAAACGAAGTCAAGTGCTGGCTTTTGGTGATTAAATGAAGTAATACAGGCATTTGAAAAATGTTGACCTTTAAAGGATGACTAGTTGTCTTGCACACAATTTCAGTCCCAGTACCAGAGTCCACGTTTAATTGTATCCTCTCTTTTCTTGCTAACTTTACTGCAGGAGTGACGTAATTTGGAAAACTAAATGGAATGACCAACGAGAACTGCCCTTCTTGATACAACAATTTCTGCACCCAGCTAACTTTAATTGAAAGGTTGGAACCTCCGTCAACCTTGAATCATAGAAAGACAAGTGAGTAGGAAGCAATTGGTTCAAGTTACCAGACTTTGTCAAACAATTCGGATTAGCAAAACAAACCTTTGGTACGATCATGGTAAATATATTGGACTTCAAATAGCCTCCATTTTCAGGTCGAGCTTCCTTTCCCCCATCTCTTTTCTCCTCCATTGCAATCAATTCAGTAGAGTACGACCTTCGAGGAATCTCCGTCTCAACACCTAGAATTGAACCCTGTTAGCCAGATAATATAACGCTTGAGAACATGAACTAAACAAGCTTCCAACTTCTCAGCAAAATTATAAAAGGAAAAAGTAACAAAATAATCTTCCATAAAAGCTTTCACTTTCTACTGGAAAAGACTTGAATAAGTTTTTGCATTAAGAAACTAGTACCTCCATTGGCTTAACATGGCTCACCCTACAGTATTTGAATCTAGTCGATGATACGAGTTAATCTAACTCATATCGCCAAGCCAAACCCAAGTGGTCAACTTTCAAATGCTCGAAACAAGAGTCCTTCAAGTTTTAGCCATTAAAGTTTTCTTCTTTCCAACTTGTCTCTATCTTAACAATGTTAAAACAATATAAACTCCAAAAACTGAGAAAAGAAAAGCACAACAGTTTGACAAGTGCACCTGCTCGCCCATAGGGATCGCGATACGACAATCACAGCTCTTACTCCCCATAACGCAATGAACCCGCCACGTTCCACTCAACCTCACAACCGCCGTATCCAGATAACAATCCACCTCCAGCTCAACCCGGTTCATCTGAAGAGGAATAAGCGCCGGCGGATCACACCGACCGTGAACGTAGGGTTGGTAGCTGGGCAAATCGGGATTATCCACAATCGCCGGATTGGAAATAACCGCGTATACCATCGGCGCCTTCGGCAGATACGCCTCGGCCGATTTCTCCATCGCCGGCAAAGGCTTCGGCGGAGCGACGGCTCTGTCCTTGCCGAAGTATATCCTCTTGGACAGATTGAGCCCGTCCTCCACCGCCTTCGAGAATTCCTCCGCCATATCCGTGTATGAATGGAAACAAGCAACTCGATATATATATATATATAGGTGCGTGTGTTTCTGTATTAATGGACGTGGTTACGAAAAGAACAACGACAAGAGGAATATAGAGAGAGCAGGGTGAAAGGAATCCCTAAGAAGCAAGCTTTAAGCTTTCTTCTTCTTCCTCCTCTTCTTCTTGCAATGTCCGCGTTACTTTTCTTGTGAATTTGTAGGTGTGATAGAGAGAGAGAGAGACAGACAGCTAGTGAGAGAAAATGAGAGACGTTAGAGTTTATTATTAATCTTTTATTTTTTATTTTCTTATTATTACACAAATCCGTTACTCTCGGGCTGAGACAACTAAAAGGCAGTTCGCAACAGCAAATCACAACAAGACGCGCGTCAGCCGACCGAGGTTAGATTGCGTGTCGACAGTTGGTTGTACTGATCGGCAGAACAGGACATGGGAGGGCTTGTAGGATGTGGAGCTGACGTGGCAATGTAATTATTAGTTGATCCCTTGACGTTCGAGTTCTTCGCTAATCCACGAATTTATGTGAATCGGTTGTGATGTGATGCCCACTTCTTGTTGCCATAATGAATTGATGAAAAGAAAGCTTTTCTTTAATCCAATCAACTCTTTCTCTTTGTTCTTAGTGTAATCAACTCATTAACTTTACATTTAACATAATCACATCATTGAATAGTAAGATAGATATTTTTTTTAGTTGATAAGATGTAACTCTAAGTTATTAAATGATAATGTTTATTAAATATTTATATAATCTTAATAAGATAATATCAAAACTAATCCGAGTTACCGTACTTGAAACGAAACCATTCCACAGTTGCAAAACGCGATGATAATGCACAGATGGTGGTGACCTGTCCAGTAAGCCATGATCTGGAACGAAGGAAAGGAAAGCACTCTCCAGTCTCCACGTGGGTTTTGGTCACTTCAACAGAGTGCCCAGGACCTTGGAAGTCTAAACTTCAGTGGAATATGTTCAGACTTGAGACCGACTCGCCCCAACCTTACGCGGGTGGCTACAAGGTCCGAGGAGAAAACTAGAAAGGCCAAAACATTACTCCCCGATTCACCAAAGTTTTGTACAACTTGGATGTTTTTAACTACAGTAGTTGATGATGGCCTCTACCGCAGCAACAGGTTCGATAGATTTTAGAAGCCATTTTTGTTGTTTATTTACACCAACAATCATGAGCCAAAGGCTGAAAATATTTTATTATTTTTTCTGTATTATAAAAAAATGCTTATATTAAGTTCACATAATTTTTATTGACTTGTGAAAGGATTATCATATAATTTTTAAAGAATTCATTTATATGACGTATAGAGGATTATCGTATGAATTCTAAAGAAGTCCGGAAAAGGTGATTAAAAGTTAAAAGAGTTTATATGAACATATGTATAGCATATTAGAGATATATACATAAAGTGTTAAATCTAAAGTAAGGATGGTACAATAACATACAAAATATCATTCTATCAATATCGAACTATGCTAAGGATCTTCATTGAATCTCTTTCCATTTGCAATAGTTATTGGAAAATTAAAAAGAGTAGTAGTTTCGCAAACTTTTTAATTTTTCGTGAACATCTTTAGCATAAACAAAATATAAAAGCAATTAAAATGAAATAATAAAAATATCATAAATTTGGTAATACAGTTTTGCACACCTTGCTTATGTCTATGAGACTCTCACCCAACTTAATTACTTTCATTGAAGCATAATA
This sequence comes from Erythroxylum pedicellare, assembly GCA_027563575.1. Taxonomy (NCBI): domain Eukaryota; kingdom Viridiplantae; phylum Streptophyta; class Magnoliopsida; order Malpighiales; family Erythroxylaceae; genus Erythroxylum; species Erythroxylum pedicellare. Next base: position 2,112,394 of record JAOQMP010000008.1, read on the forward strand.
GATTTGTCTAAGGCTTTAATGATCCTACACCACTCAACCCTTTATACTATTTCTCAACCTCACTTTTTATGAAAGAATTTTACACCCAACAGTACGACCGTCTCGTACTAACCTCAATATATGATTTTTTCAATAAATCTTCTAACGAAAGAATAATAAATAAAAATAACTCAAGTACTTAATCAACTAAGAACTGAATAATAATATACTTGAGATAAGATAAAGACTTTCCTATGATTTCAGCTTTTTGAAATAATTCATCAATTATAACGATCCATCTTAACTTCAACAGCTTTAATTAAACCATGTGAGATATCAATGTTTATCTAACGAAGAACAACTCACAACTACAGATGAAAAAGTCTTGAAAAATAACAAGCTCACAACCCCAGATGAAGAAGTTTTGAAAAATAACAAGCTGACTCACGATTTTGCAAATATCGAAGACATGCACATGCAGACTCTCCACCGTAATATCACTCACTGCACCATTAACATATATGACTCAGCCCACGATTCTTATTCAGCTATACTCCCATGTAATGTTGCAGCAGTTTATTTTTCTCCATTCACCGCAACCATAGTTGCACAACACAAGAGATTCACTTTAGCTATGTCACGCCCATTGCACACTTAATTCCACACTCACACCAAATTCACTTCTGCTATGTCATGCCCACTGCTTACTTAACAATAATCACACACCCACTGCACCATAGCTCCTCTCACACCAACACAAGCTCTTCTTCAGCTATAAATCAATACATACACAATACACAGATGCAAGAGCCAACACTGAATCCATCTTTGCCACACCTCTTCAGTTGTGTTTCTTTTTAGTCTTCAATTGACACACACAACAATAGCTTTTCTTCCACCGCAAAATCCACACAATCCAGCATTAACATCGTCTAATTACTAACATGTCTAGCCGTAAAACACTTCAATTAGCAGCAAGATCATAGACTTCAATACTGTGTAGGATTCTATCACAACTACAAGATTATCCATGTAGCTTTTGATTTCAAGTCATTATTCAATTAATATCTTATATATCCAATTAATAAATAATGCTAAACTAATGATTTAGATATATAACATATATCCTAACAATTATGAATGAACTTACTAAAACATATGCAAGCAAATGTATTATGGTATATATTATTTGTAGATGATATTATTTTAATAGATAAAATAAACAAAATATTATAGTCAAACCACAACTTTAGAGGAATAAGCTAAAGTTGAAGGGCTTTAAATTGAGTAGGACAACTAAATAAGTAGTGTAACTTTTTCAGTCATATAGTTCTATTTAATGTAAAGATAAATACTGGTTTAAAGGTTATACTACAAAAAATTGTTTTAAGTATCTTTAATATATCATACAAATACTAAAAAGATAAATGATGATATAATTCAACATCTTAAACCACAATAATTTAAATAGATGGATGCATCTGAAGTTTTATGTGGCAAAAATATATAACTTAAATTAAAAGGTAAATTATACCGTTTAGTAATTAAGCCAGTTATGCTTTATAGGGTCAAGTATTATTTCATCAAACAAGGGCATAGTCGTAAGTTAACAATATGAAGACGAGGATATTTAATTATATGTGCAACTTTACAATAAGATTTTTTAGATATTTTATTTAGATTCTTATATCTTATATTTAGTTTAAATACTTTTTTTAGTATCTATCACTTTAGTTATTTTATTTATTTGTTTCGTTTTTTCTTTGATTTGTTTATTTGTTCTATTTACTTATTTATTGTTTCTTGTTTGTTTATTTACTTAATTACTCTTATTTTTATTTAATTTATTTATATTAATTAATTTATTCATACAATTATTTATTTATATATTTGGTTATTATTTTCAAATTATTTTCTCTTCTTTTTTGTTGATCTATTAAAAAAATTTACCAGTTAAGGTCTCCTTCAATGTCTTAAAACCGGAACGAATATCAAACATGTCAAAGAAAAGGTTTAAAGTTTAAAATTTTAATCAATATAAAACTGGTATATAATAAATAAGAAGTGAAAATTTTAAATTAGTTAACTTTTCGATTCAGTTCAATTTATTTTAATAACTTTTATATTTAAAAATAATATAATTTATTAATTAATAATTTTATTTTTGTAAATTAATTATTTTCTATAAACCAAAATTAATCAATTACTTTTTATTTAACAACATTTTAATTAGTTTTTGATGGATAAAAATAATTTTTACTTTTATTTTCAAATTTTCAAATTTATATAATATTTAACCGATTTTATAATGATGTTATAGCATCATGTTACTTAAATTAAGGTTAAAATAGTGTTTATAAGAGGTTAATGAGAAATTAAGAAGCATAATTCATGCTTATACATGTCGTGGCATATACATATACTATAATATTGATTTTTGCACATTAATATGGTTATACATGTATTCGTTGATAATTTTCGGGTTCAATTGATTTTTAATAGGAATTGAGGATTTTATTATCTTGAAAATTAAATTGGGTTGTATTAACATTGATTTGGCAATTTTGGTAATATTTCAGGTCTTTTGAAAATTTGGAATATTTTTGGACTAAACAAATATTGATAACTCTACCAATTCTAGTGTGACATGTGGATTGATTAAATAGTGACAAATGACTTATATGTATGGTGACATGTGGCTTACATGTATGGTGACATGTGGCTATGGATTATGGAGCACACGTAGATCATGTTTTGGTTAGGAAGAGAAATTGTAGCTTTTATTCTTCATCGAAAGCATTCAACAGAAAACTCTTTCTCTGTTCCTTGTCCATCATCGAATATCGAATTGTCATTCTTATTGGATGTCATTGATTCACTCTTACTGCTCGGAAGGATAGCTGAATCAAGTAAGTGATTGTTGATGATGTTTGAATTTGACTGAATTGGTTATGATAAATGGATTGACTGGAAATAATTGTAAAAATGAATATATATGCTCTGTTTTGTTTACTATTGATATGCAGGAATATTTGTGGTTATTTTTAAAATGATCTGAAGTGAGTTTAAAGATAAGAAAAATGAGTTGGGTGAGGTCGTGATATAGAAATGATAAAATTAGAAGTTTATGATGAAATAAGGTTGCTGTTGGATATTACAAAACAAACATGCAGAAACATAAATGCAGAAATAAGGAATTTGCGTGAAGGATATATGGATTTTTTATGTTTGTGATGAATCTTGGAGTTTGATTTATATATGTTGAGTTGAACCGAAAGGAAAGTAGTATAGATGATTTATGTGCTAGTCGAATAAGTTGAGAATAAGAAATTCTTGAAAAAAAATTGAAAGAAGAAGGTTGGGTGTTTCTGGAGAGATGAAGGAGGGATACACGATCATGCTTCTACATGATCGTGACCTCGCCGAAAAAAATGGAGAAGCTCTTCTGCATGATCGTGACTTCACAGGAATAGAAGCACTATCGTGACTTTCATACTTTCTGAAGAGCCTTTGTTTCTGAACATCCTTCAATCTTTTTGCTATAACTTCTCCTTCTGACCTCCAAATAACTTGATTCTTGAACCTATAGACTCGAAACACAATGAGTTACATCTTCACCAAAAATTTTATCCATCTAAAATCACTTAGGAGAAATTGAATGATAAAATTGGGACTGATTCTAAATGGGTATACACAGCGCTGCGTTAAGGGTGCACGGCCATGACTTTCTTGATTAGTATGCAAGGGTGTGCGTGATGGTTGCACGGCTTTAACTTATTAATTTGGAACGCACGGCTGTGCACCACACAGTTGTAACTCAATTTTTGTTGGGTTAGTGCACGATAGTGCACAAACACAATCGTGCACCCGAGAGCTTTTGCACAACGAACATCTTTCCTTCTTTTGTCTATAACTTCTTCTCTAGACATCCAAATGACATGGGAATTAAACCAAGAGATTCATAAAACATTGTTCTTCATCTCTATAGAAAAAAATTATAGCCATCTGAAGCGGATTGATTGATGAATTTTAAGATGAAAGTGTTGAGGAGTAATAGAATATGATAACTGGGATGATTTTACTGAACATACTTTGATATTTTG
>JAOQMP010000008.1:2136090-2146390 GCA_027563575.1 Erythroxylum pedicellare
AATGATAGATCCTAGCTACTTAAAACGCTCATTTTGTAGTATAACTTTAAACCAATATTTACCTCCACATCAGTAGCTACCTTATGTTTTGAAAATTTACACTCTATGTACTCAATTTTAGTCTTACTTAATTTAAAACTTTTTGATTCTAAAGCAATTCTCCAACAATCAAGCTTTAAGTTAACACTTTCTTTTATCTCATCCACTAAACACAATATTATCAGCAAACAACATACGTCAAGGCACATCTCCCTAGATATTCTTATCGAGTTTGTCAACAACTGTTGCAAATAAAAAGGGCCTAAAAAAGGACCCTTATCCAATATCGATAGAATATTGTTTTGTATCTCTTCTTATCGTCCTTACTTTAGTTTTTCTCCTTTAATACATATCATTATGAATTTGTATACAGGTCATAAGAACTTCTTTACCTTTTAAATACCTTTATATGATTTTTTTGGGTACTTGTCATACACTTTCTCTAAATTAATAAAATCACGTGTAAATTATGTTGTCTTTTACTATTTTATTCCATTAATCTTTTCAGAAAATGTAAAGTTTCTGTCGTAAACCTTCTTAGCATGAGCCAATCTAATTTTTTGAGATAGAGACATCCTTTCTCACTTTCTTATCAATCACCTTCTCTCTTAATTTTACAATGTGACTATGTAATTTAATGTCTCTTTAGTTGCTACAACTTTGGATGTCCCCTTTGTTTTTGTATAAAGAAATTAACATACTACTCTACTAATCTATCATTTTAGTTGACTTAAGGATCACATTAAAAAGTTTGGCTAGCCAAATAAGGCCTTGTTCATTTAGGCTTTTCCATATCTTTGCATATTAGTTAAAATGTGGTTTAAATTCAATTTAAAACATTTTATATTCAATTTCTATTAAATAAAAACCATTTTTTAAAATATAAGCTCCACTTATTTCAAAACTCTTAAATTGGATCTAAGTATCCAAGTTTATTATATAAAATATAAATAATTTATTGAGTCATTTATTAAAATAAAATAAGTTATTTTGAAATTTTTTTATAACTTGCATTTGATTTTTAAAATTTTTTAATATTAATTTTTAAAATTAAAATTATATGTTGAAATATAAGCCTTGTAATTTTCTAACTTCACTTATCAACTTGTACCGACACGAGTTTGAATAGTATTGATTCATGGGCCCAAAATAAGTTAGTTAAAAGTCAAAGGCCCAGCAAACAAATAGTTGTAGTAGCAGTAGCGAAATGGTGCATGGGCTAGGATTCGTGCAGCGACAGCACTGCCAGGTGTAAAATTCTGCACCGATTAAGCCCAAAACGACAATGATTGCTCATTCACACTTAAAAGTAACGCCCCAAAAGGTCAAGGCTCACGTTAACTTTTCAAATTGCCTTGAATTGCTAACCTGTACTGCTCTCTCTCTATCTCAACCGTTGTACCGTGTGAAACTCTCTCCCCCCTCCCGACTTGTCGTCTCACTCACAAGTCACAACGCATTAGATTTCCGGACCCCACGAATGGGTGATCTCGGTCACCCCGCTCACGCGAAGTAACTGAGCGTGGATCACAGTGTACTATCCGGGGTGTGGAACGACTGGCGAGCAAGTGTACGGTCCCCATAGACAAATGTAAGGCAGATGGCGACGGGTGGTAGATGGCCGTACGGATTATCTCGCGTTGAGATCAAAATATTTTATCCAGCATTTAATAATTTAATGAATTCATATATCCTCCACCAGAACAGGACCTAAATTGGGTTCGGTATCATCACTTCAAGGTTTGAGAAAAAAGTTTGAAGATTAGGCATTGTTACACGTTCTTATGTTGCTCTTTGCCGATCTTTCCGATGGTCACTATCACTGATGCCAATCCCTTTAAATTCTTCAAGTTATTAAGTTTGAATCTCCACGAAATGGAAAGGTAAAAGAAAAACAGGAATAGATAAGTTGCGACAGGGGAAGGTTTTGCTCTATGAAACCGCATGGTGATGGTGGTGGAGTTGAATTCTTTCCTCTGCTTCCTCCCCCTTTAATTATTTGGAACTGACGCAAATCTGACTTAAGCAAACAACACCCTATCTGACACACCTCTCTAACGCAAGGCAGGGTGAATATTTCCACTAGACCACTGTCCCCTCCAGAGTTGGGTATTCATTTTCCTGCTTTCCCGATGGAACTCTGCTCCTTTTTTTCCCCCCCCTCTGTTTCCTGTTCATTCCAGGCTCAAAAATGGCAACAAACAATCAATCAAAAATGGAACCCTTTCGTATTATCAAATTTACCCATCTGGGTTTCGATCCTTTTCTTCTTTCTTCTTCCCTGCTGTCTCAAAATCAGAGCTTGATTCGTTGTTCTAAATCTTCTCCTCCTCTACAAACAACACCACGGTTACTTGCATTACAGTCAGATGAGAGAGAGGAGAGAGACTTTATTATTGCTCTCTCCTACGCAGCCATCACGTGTCGTTTCAGGTACTTCTCTTCTGCATCCACCACCCCACACCACCAGCGACCCTCAGGCTCTGAAAAAATAATACACACATGCATACATACACAAGCCACAGACTGTCTCACACAGAAACATAGAAAAAAGAAAAGTTTTTTGAGTCTTTAGTCTTCACCCCCCAAAAGCTCACTCAAATTCGATCAAAGCTCTTGCCTTTTTCTTCCTTTTTTTCCAAATAACTTAGTACAGAGGACTTGCAGGCTTTTTCCACAGCCGTCTTTTACCATTATTACCACTATCATTATTACCACGTACAAAGGTTGTTTGTTTGTTTTTTTTCTTTCTTTCTTAAGAACAAACATCACATCTCTCGCTCTATCTCATCACGCACAGTCTGACAATAAGGACTCTCCTGTTAGCCTTCTCATTATCCTTCTTTTACTCCCCCTTAATCCCACCATTTAATCCATTTCTGCTGCAACCATGATCCATACACCATAAATGACACATTATATGCGCACACAGTCATGTTCATTGTTACTACTCTCTCTCTCTCCCTCCCGTCCCTCTCTCTCTCTCTCGTATCCGCTCCTGCTTTTCTTGTTTCTGGGGCGGTAATTATCCATGTCAGATTACTTAATGACTGCCCTCTGCCAAGCAAAGCTTTCAGTATAACCGTAACATTGACAAGCTAACGTTTGCTTTACTTGTGTCTACTTTGTTACTTCCTTTACTTGTACTACTTGCTTGCTCTGATTCTGCATTTTTTTTTCTCGGCTGTTTCTTTTCTTCAACCTTCTGTTGTTTTTTTCTGAGAGTAGATTTTTCTCAACTTCTTACCGTCGGTTATTTGAGGAAGGTACAGTGTAAAAGATGGCAGATGTTGTGAAGTCTAGTTCTGCTCCATCAGTGCCGTCGTTGCCTCCACCGTGTCCAAAGTCGCCACCGGAGTATCCTGATTTGTACGGTAAGAGAAGGGGTAGAGCCAAAGTGCAGATGCTTGAGAGAGAAATCCGTTTCCTTCAGGCAAGTTTTAAAATTTGCCATTTTTTGTATATAGTGTAATTTGACATGTATTCCTTACCCATTCTTTAACATAGAGCTTCTCTTTTCGTCATTTCAAGAGAAAAAATGCGAGAGAACAAGGTCCAATGTATAACTTCTGTAAAAACAAACAGAGGGAAGAGGATTTTGAGACTGATTTGACCAGTCTCTTGAGGTCCTTTATAATTGAGCTTTTTTTACTATGAAAGTTGTGGGAAAGTTCCGATCTTTTATGTTGATAGTTGAATATTGTCCCTGTTGATATTATAATTCAACAAGCCATTTCACAAAACCAATTACTCAACATAGCATGAAGGGAAGAAATGACTCATGATTGAGAGGGTATCTGGTGAACTGAAGATGGAGTACCTAACATAAAGGTTAAACTTACCAAAGGCTGAAACTGGTCTTTACTGCTGCCCGGATGTTCACCTAACCAGCATGATCAATCCCTTTTACTGTACCATTTCTAATATGGAAAGAATTGGGATATAGAATATCTATGCTTGTTAGCCTATATCGGTCTGGTGGTTGGCTTATCAGGGCTTCTAGTGTTAGGCCACTTGTTTTGAGAGAGTTTCTTCAACTGGACATACCAGCACAACTAGAGACTTCGAAATAACATGTAAAGATAATTATCCTCAGCTGTCAATTTTGTGCCTGTTTCCTATCTGCAATATGTATCCTGAAGTTCTTAACACCAACAGATTGCAAGTGAACAATCATGATTTGTTATTCAAATGGTTATTTAATAGACTTGAGAGTTATAAATTGTTTTGAGTAGGCAATTTCGTTTTGGCCAGGACGAACTAAAAACTGTAGATAGCCTCCAGCCTGCTTCCGGATACTGCAAAGAGTAAGTCAGTTATGCAATTCCATTGTTATGGGTTGACTTAGGTGAAATTCTAGATATCTATTATCAGTCATATTTTTTTAATTAATTCGGAAAACATTCTTCAGGGTCACCGAATTTGTGGTGGCAAAGTCAGATCCTCTGATACCAACGTAAGAATGTTCTAATTTGTATCACTGATAGCTTCTCCAGATTAGAATACCAGACTTACATTTCCTTTTTTTAACCCTTCAGAAATCGTAAAAACAGAAGGTCACGTCGCTTCTGGAAATGGCTATGGTGCAGTTTCCTCGACTTTTCTGTTAGAACTCAGAGTTTCTGATCTTGTCATCTTTACGAAAAGGAATAATTATTAGCAGCAGCTTACGCATGCCATCTCTATCTTCTCTTTTCCCTCTTAATAACTTTAATTTTGATCAATCTGAAATACATCCCATTGTCTTGCATATGATTTTAATGATGCAACTCGTAGCTAATCTGAATTGTCTATCTTAAATGCTTTTTTTTGGTATAAATAACCAAATTATGTTCCTTTCTTGCCAACAGTGGAATTCCCTGCTTCAACTTCTCATGGATTTGTTGTTGCTGCTGTTCTAAATGCTCCCTTCACCTGGAATTGCCACGTTGCTGCTGCTGCTGCGAATGTAATCTATCTAACGACTGCTATTCGTGCCCTTCATGCCCATGTCCGCGCTGCGCAGCACCAAAGTTGGATTGCTGCTCTTGTTCGTGTCCTAGATCAGAATGCTGTACAAAGATCTCATGTGGTGGTGGTAGTAACTGCTGTAAGTTTAAGTTTCCTTCATGCCACCCATATTGCTGCAGTTGCTGCTGCACATGGAATTGTTGTAGCTGCTCTTTTCCTAAATGCCCAAAGGTACGTCCTTGCTGTTGTTGCAGTTGTACAAAATCCTGTTGTAACCCTTGCTCTCTGTTCTTGTAAGCACAATTCAATGCAAATATAGAAGCTTTTAATAAATTAATTTAAGCAGCTTATTTTCACTGACATCTTCCTTCTGATGTGCTAAATCATATCAAATGATCAATCAAAGTCTTTTGTGGGCCTGTAATGGTTTGGCTAGTTTCAGCCAAACACCGTGAAGGGTCTTGCTTGGTCTTTATCATCCTAATTAGCATAGTTGTTTGTTTGCTGCCAAGATTGGTTCATTTTGTGGATAACCCTCATTGACAAGCCTTCTCATGGTGCTTCTTATATGATCTTTGGATTTGAAATGTGAACTCAGTTCAAAACCATGGACCTACATGCATCTAATTATTGACAGAATTGGCAGGGGGCATACCCATTATTATTTTAGCTTTTGGTTGGCACTCTGCCTGGAGGACTTTCGTTTCTGCAAAGTCTGCAAAACCAGGAGCTGTCTTTTCCTACAGTTAAATTTTGATTAGTGTCTATTCAAAGATAAGGCCACAGCCAGTCTCTACCCATCTTCAATTATTTAAGACAAGTTGAATCTGTTCTCACTCTGTGATTTACTTATCAAATAAGACTTTTAACAGTTTCGTAAATAGTAGCTTAAAATTTCTGTGGAGGATACAAGCTCACCATTAGTTTAAGACTAATTATCTGCGTCCTGGGTCTATACTTGGACGCTTGGTTCCTTAAAATGTTAACTAATTATCTGCGTAAACTCGCAGTACACGAAGAAAATAGCCCATCTCTAAAGTTGCCATGCGCTTCCATTACAGCAGCCTTATGAGCACATACAAGTCTGCGCCTTCCCTATTTAAAATGACCCCAATGATTAGAGGTTCTACAATGGAGAAAACCACTTTCATGTTTCTTGATTCTCGACTTTTTAAAGAGCCCAAGAAGAGAAAACCCATAAAACTTCCATATCAAGCGCTTACAACTGCGTCCAAGTGAACGAAATTGGGCTCCTCACTTGCGTTTGACCACTTCTCCAAACAACAGAACCAAACTCAGGCCTTGCAGTCAAGTTTGCATCTTTCTTGGCCACAAAGGTCACAGTGTACCTAAGCTTGTCCCCGACATTCTTGAACACAAGTTTGTTAGGTCTCACGGTGATTCCGACCGTGGCCGGCCCACTCACCACCACCTCGTAAACGGACCCTGCTGCCCCAACATTGGTCACCTCTCGGGTGTATCTAACAACTCTTTTGTCCGAAAACAGAACTGAGAACGAAGGGTAGTTGAGTTGACCAGGGTCGCTGAATATCTTCAAGCATGTAGTATTAGGTCGCTTGACAATGGCCTGTATACGCTCTACAGTATAGCCCAGGGAGCACAAGAAAGCTATATATTCTTCTGTGGAGGTATCGTAAACGAGACCGGGAGTGAGGGCCTTGTGCGGGTCTACATGACCGGACCCATGAGCCCATGGATTCGATAACGAGCCGTCGGTTGCGTCCCTGAGAGGGGATCTGGTGTTGTCCACGATGTAGGCCGTAGTCATGAGCGCAGATTTAATGGCGCTTGGGCTCCAATTTGGATGAGCTGCCTTGAGCAGAGCAGCTAGACCACTGATGTGTGGACATGACATTGATGTACCTACACATTTTCCATATCAGAATTAAGCTATTACACCGTCAATCTTACAAGAACCGAACCAACCTAATTCTAGTACGCTTTGTCAACAACGACCATTTAATCATATAACCGTTAGAGTTGAAAAGTTAAGATGAGAGATCGAGTACCTGACATGATGTTGAACTTAGTCTTACGAGTGTCCTGTTCCAGTCCAGTAGGACCAACAGCCTCGGACCAAGCAGCCAAGATATTGACTCCTGGCCCAATCACATCCGGTTTCAAAATCTGCGGCGTCAACATATTAGGCCCCCGAGAGCTAAACGCCGCAACAACCGGCGACGGCGTCACGTTCAGCACCGTACCACCGAAACTCAACAGAGCGTTCGGGTTCCGGTCGCTACTCACGTACTCTCTTATCATATCTCCCACCTTCCTTCCCACCGCCACAGTGGGCAATAGGTGGCTGTCCGCCACCAACTCCTCCCCATTCGCCGCCGTGTTCGCGAGAATCATTCCAACTCCGCCAGCGTCCCGTACGACCGCACCCTTTTCTACGCGTGCGTTAATTCCCCTATCACAGACCACCACTTTTCCCCGAACCAACGATGGGTCAAGCGAACCGGTCAAGCACAAATTACTCGAACTGTTCCCCTTGTCATAAACCAACCCAACCGGTTCCCTTCCCATACCCGGGCCGCTATAAAGCGACACACCCGTGAACCGCTTTTTGTTACCTAATGAAGCGTAAGCCGGAAAATCCCGATCCAAAGTCCCGGCTCCAACGGTCATAATCCAGGGAGCCACATTGGCCAAGGAGGCTTTGGTGGGCCCACTATTTCCAGCCGAGCAAGAGACGAAAATGCCCCTCTCCATCGCGGTGAATGCTCCAACGGCGACAGTGTCACGATAATACGGCACCGAACCACCTCCGAGCGAGAGCGACAGCACGTCTACACCGTCCATAATAGCCCTGTCCATACCTGCAAGAATGTCAGATCCAAAGCAACCCGTACTCCAACACACCTTGTATGACGCCACGCGAGCGCGTGTCGCCATCCCACGAGCGTTCCCATTTGCGTACCCCAGCAAACTGGCATTCGCCACCAGCGAACCGGCTGCGGTAGTTGCCGTGTGGGTCCCATGACCGTCTTGGTCACGTGGAGACTCAACCTCTTTGCTCTTCCCAATATAACCGCCACCAGACGCCATATGAAAGCCCTTTGAGAAAAAACGTGCGCCGATCAACTTCTTGTTGCAGGCTTTAGCACTAAAATCCGGGCCATTCTCGCACTGCCCCTTCCATTTCGAAGGGATCTCCGGCATTCCCGAATCGTCGAAACTTTTCGACTCCGGCCAAACCCCAGTGTCAAGCACGCCAATAATGACATCGTGCGAGGCCTGATCGACGTCAAGAGTGTTGTGGCCGTCGAACAAGCCCAAGTCAGCACTAATGCCTAGAAATTCAGGGCTTCGAGTGGTGTGGAGGGTGTACACGGTGTCCTCGTAGACATCAAGGACATAATCTGACTGCTTGAGAATGTTAACTTCTTCTGGGTCAAGCGAGGCGGCGAAGCCGTGAAAGGCATCTTTGTAGGTGTAGAGAAGTGAGTCCGAGGAAGAGGATAGAGATTGGAGGCTGGCGCTGTACCAGTCGTGGTGGGTAGCGTAGGACTCTGGCTTTGCGTTGTGTTTCATATGGACAATGTAGGTTTGTTTGGCTGCTCCGTTGACGGAAATGGTTAAGAGGAGAGGAACACAGGTTAGGAGGAGCCTGAACCAGGCCATGGTTAGAGATACAGAGAAAAGAAGAGATGTGTGTTTTTTGCAGTGAATGAGGGAAGGGGAACTTGTTACCGTATGGGTTAAATAGAACAATGAGTTGTGCTCAAACGACAAACTCTTGTGAGTTTGGGACAGTGTCGGAGACCTGTGTCGGTTTCAGTGGGTAAAGGACATAACTATTTATTTACATTAAAAACAACATTAGGATAGGTAAATACCTCTTTGTCATGTAATGACCATAGAGGGCCTTTGGGTTTTGATTATTACTGGGTGTCAAGTGCTCTTGTTCTAAATTTATCTAATTTTTAAAGAGAATATATCTATTTAAAAATTGTCTTGATCAATATTTATTGATATTAACTAAATAAAATTGATATTTAATTGAATTATATAACTTTTCAAACTCCGTACGACAAATATATTGGTAATTATATATTATGCTGCATGAATGAGGATGTCACGTAACTCTTTACATTGTGTAGGGTAGGGTAGCGTGGGGTGGGGTATCTTTTCCATCTTAGGGCCCTTGAATGGCTGTAAAGGAAGAATGCAGTTAGTTTCTAATTCCTTTTATCCAAAGGTTGTCAAATCTTGACAAGCGCAAGCACAATATATACACATATATCCATATATATACATAGACATGTTATAGCTGGAGACACGTTTTACAAGGTCCCAATCAATCACCAGCTTTGTGTCTTCAAAAGAATAGGCGGGTCCCCCAACCCCAAGGCTAGGAACTCCTCCATTCAATTTTGGGGTAACGGCTGCATGTTTGGGGCGGAGATGGGAAGTGTGAACTGTGAACTGTGGACTGTGGACTTTAAGACATTTCAGTGACGAATTAACAAGTTAGAGGCATAATTAGTTCAACAACCGAGGAAAGTACTGAGTTCTTTGCCACACGCCAGTCTTTTAGTTGTACCTCTCATAAAACCTCGTTTACTTCTTTTTTTACGAACAAATATCAGGAGCTTGCTTCAGTGGTCATCTTCCTGAGATATACTCGCAAGTTCATAATGATTTTGTTAATAAGGAGAAAGACATTGAAGCTGAGACTTGTATTTTGGGCATGGAAATGACGGGATAATTAATAATGAGTTAATCTTGTCATAATTTCGCGTGTCGGAATTAAAAAATATCAAATCGAACCAAAGATATGAATTGTAATATCATGAGACGTCGCGTGGATTTTGATGAAGAAGACGGCACCTGTCCTTTCAGAGGCGTAGAGCCCATTCCACCGAAAAATCGCGCAGATTGTGCCGCCAATCCCTCTCCTCTCTGCTCTTTATTGCTCAGCCTGCGTAAAAGAGAAGTATGTGTGCAGAAACACCTCAGCTCACGCTTACATTACATGCCTTTTGTTGTTTTTCACTTTCTTAACACATCTTGCACGCCTTACGCAGCTACCACTTCTAGGGCACTGGCACCTTCAGTTGCTTTAAAGTATCAGTATCACCTTACCTATTTTAATATATAAATACTTATTATTATATTTTTAAATGATTTTAACATCATTCACAACTCAATATAAATTCGATTTTGGAAATATTAATGAAATATATAATTAATTTTGATGTTCTTCGTAAAGTTACTTTGCCATTTCTATCACTTTCATGGTTTGGGACATTATAATATGGTAACAGACGACCAAATGAGCAAT
>JAOQMP010000008.1:2178161-2199681 GCA_027563575.1 Erythroxylum pedicellare
AACAATCCCAAGATCCTAATGACGATATGCCCGAGTTCAACGAAGAAGACTATGAGTGCCTCTTTTAAAATATAAAGATATCACAGATGATGAAGAGAATTTGTCTTTATTGTATGAGCCTATCCAGTAGAAGAACAAATAGGATGCACCATTAAAATAAAGTAGGCCTCCGTTATGTATGGTTATACTATTGTGAGTGTTTGTGGATCCACTAAGCTTAATTATTGAACCACATCACAACAAATGTCAATGGCTTCACTAAGTTAAATTACTGTACTATTAACAATGAAATGGGTATGTCTGTTTGTAACCTCCTATGCCTATATAAGTATATGGTTGTCTTTAGTTGAGGGTAAAAAAAGAAATAAAATTGGTTGCTTCTCCACGACTTTTCTCTAAACATCCATCCTTCCTAAAAGCTTAAGTCGTTAGTAGTCTCACTCTTACAAATGGATATGAGTATGCTTTGTACTTGGCTCTCTAGGGAGGTCTTGTGAATAAGAAAATATCATATTGTAATAACTTATTAAAGTCATATTAGGAGTAGGAATGAGCTCGGCAATGGGCGAGGTGGCTCGTGGCCCGACAGGCCACGAGCAAGCAGGGATAACCCGGTCCACTTTATATATATATATATTAAAAAAGTCAAAATTAATTCATTTTTTAGCGATCAAGCCACGAGTTGATCCAGGCCAAGCCGATCCCTGTTTGACTCGCAACCCAGTCACACAACCCAGTGAACTTTTGGCCTTTGGCCCAGTCAACCCAGACCAATTTTGACATCCCTAATTAGGAGATAAAATTGGTTATCTAAGAGACATGCCTTGAGATATTTAGTACCTTTCATAAGGGATTTGTTTTCTTGGCTACTATAATTGTGACCAATATTGAGTTTCTCTTTGTATGGCCTTTATTGGTATCAGAGCCATGATCATTTTGGTTTATTGACTGGAAACCTGATCACTTGCTAGACTGTTGGCTCTAAATCTTTGGGATTGAAAGACTGATTAAGGTTGTTTACTTTCGAGCATAATGTAGGTCTAATACCACGTACTTAAGAAAAGAGAAAAACAATTAATGATAATTGTTAGTAGAGAACTTTATAATAAACCATGAGTACATCCACCACATCTATAATAGATCCTATCCGTCTTTCTTCCACACATTCTCCCGTCCAACCTTCCTTCAACTGTAAAGAGAACTCTCTCTAACAAGATCAATAACCTTGTTGAAATAACTCATCTCCATAAAGATATAAGAATCTATGATGTATAGATACCATTGCTTAGTCCTTATTGTTTTTATCAGCAAACTCGATCTTTTACTAATAGTATCCGATCTTTAATCTCTACTCAAGGACCACGATTGAAAGAGATGAATCAAAGTTCCAAGTTAGACCTATATGGTTCCAAGTTACTTCAGTAGGACAACATGTTACTCTAGAATTTTCCCATGAACTAATGCCTATCTAGCAAGAAGGAGGGTATACTCATCTTTATATAGGTGTAGTCAAGTCTGATTTTAACTCTCTATAGTAGAAAAGGCATTCCAACATTATTAGCACTCTTTTCACAATCCTTAACAATGGAAGTGTCATATTAACAATAACACTCAACTTTAACATTAAATTAAATGACCCAGCCATCTTTACCAGTTAAAGGTCAAAATTTAGATTGTAGGTTTTGAACAAGATCCCACACCTATCATGGCTACCCTATATCACCAAATTATTTATCATATGCAAAAATATGCTCTAAATATACACTTCTTAAACTCAACCATTGACGTTTTCTATATGGTGGAAGACAAATCCCATAAAGACACTACTATTATCCATATCCTCAAACAACTGCCTAGAGAAGAACTAGACGAAATAATGCCTCTAGAGTGGGTAACTAATTATGAGATTGAATTTCATTTCCCCATCACCACTCTATCCATACTCCCCCACCGCTCCTTTTATGATTTGAAGATGGCCTTATAAATTAATCTATAAAAGGCTAAGGCAAGAAAATCATTAATCCACTAGAAAAATCTTGATGATCTCTCTAACCTTTTCACATAAAGAAACTAGGAGTTATCCTCTAATTCACTCTATTAAGTAGATGGGACATATTTTTATGTTAGTAACATGAATGGCCATGTCCTTTGGGATATGGAACAATCTATGTGTCATCCAGATTGTGGATGTTGGGAAGATGATACTTCAAATATATATTTTGAAGGAGAAGATAAGTATAACCAAAGAGCAAAAGGAACACATAAATGCAAACCCCAACAACGTCCTTAAGTACAAAGACAGTTTAAGGATGTTGATGGTGACTTTAAGCCTTAGATTGGTATAAAAAATCCTAGGTCAAAACTAACAACCTTCTATAAACTTCTAGAAGAAGCATGATATAGCCATCTTTCAACTTCATCTCGACCTAATCTGATTATCCTAACTATTCCAGAAAAAACTGTGGAACTAATTCCTTGCTTATGATACATTCATCAAAGCATTGTGATAAATAATTCTATCCTTTAAAAAGAAGTATAAACGATATGACTCGCTTATTTTTGATACCAATATAGTTATCCCCACGAGGCACTTACTTATTTGTATCTGCTAATAAAGAAGTACTAAATTGGCAGACTAAATATGCAGTTGCTCAAAACCAAGTACTTTACTATATTAATTCAAAACTAGAAGGCTTGAATGCCCAAACATAATATTTGCATACCAATATAGATATGATATCATTATAGGTTCAACTATTACACCAAAAGCTGCTTTATTAAGTACAACGACTTGTTTCATACTTAAAAAGATATGTGGAAGAATAATATTATAGCCCAAAATTCTCAAATAAAGAAAAAGATATAGGATTCATGAAGAGCTGAGAAAAACAGAGTCATATATTAATCAAAGACTATTTATGATCCTTATCCCTCGACCTTTTCTAATAAACCTACCTCTTACCCCAGTCCATCATATCCAGAGGCCTCCAACTATAAAAAGGTCTTCAAAATGTCATATCCACTATTTAGATAGACTTTCCAAAAAAAAAACCCATACCCTAAAGACTCAATGGAAACCTAAAGACCATTAAACTCCATCTTATACTAAGGCTAAAGAAAACCTTATCCTTTCAAAAGAAAAACCTTTTATAGCTCAAAAATAAAAGGAACCTAAAGGAGTACCCAAGTTTATAACTACTATATAACCAACCCATCCTCATCTGGTCCCAACTGATCTCTCTAACTGGACTTCATAATATTCTAGGTTTAGTTCTGAACCAGACCAGATTGTTGATCTCTCACAACTATGCCATATCTTAATGGCCATTCCAAACTCTCCTTCACAACAAAAGGAAGAAGGGCTTGAAGTGGAAGATGTGGACTCTTTAGGAGCAGAACCAATACAACAACACTCGAAAACTACAACCTAGCTAGCTTTAGGACATGGTTTACATTTGATGATATTCCACCTACCAAATGGAGAGACATGTTACATGAAATTTTGGCATGGATCAACCCACAAATAAATAAGTTAGAAGCTACCATTGAAGAAATACTATTAGAGTTTGTCTACAAGATGACTAGAAACCTACAAGATTGTTTTCAAAGTTTAGGAGAATATAGGAGGCTTCAGGCTATCAAGCTTCTTGATGTAGGAATGATCTAGAAAGAATTTTTGGAGAATTCCAACTAACTGACAAGCAAAGTTGTCAAGAATAATTTGAAATGAAGTGACCTTCAGAGGCATTTTTAGAAAAATGTTTGTGAAATATTATATGTTAAACGAGTTTATTGATCTTAATCTTAAATATACATTTATTGCCTCTTTCCTTGATGAACTCCAACCAAAGCTATAAAGAACAATAAACTCTTTACATTGTGACATGATATAAATCTTATTGGGCGAAATATACTAGTTGGTTTTGGCTACTCCTGACAAACTCTGTGAACAATAGAAATTCTTTCATAATATGATGTTGAAAAAACCCTTACATAGGCCTACAAAAAGCCTTATTGGAAGATTAAATGCAAGGAAACGACATTATGTTCTTGCAAGAAAAAAATCTCATTTCTATAAGACAAGGCTAATAGGTCATCAGTGACCTCATAAATGGAAAAGGAGGATTGTCAGATTCTTTAAGAAAAGATCTCCTGGAGCAAAGAAGTTAGATTGATATTATCTTTATGAAAAACCTGGACATTATGTTAAGAGATGTCCTAATAAATCCAAAAGAAATATGAAACTTTTAAAATCTGTTGAGACTATATGCAAATCAGGAATAATGAAGATGTTGAGTCCATGTTCGAGGAACAAACAAATAAAGATAAAGATACTCATTTTGTAGTCTCTATTTATAAGTATGTCGAAGAAAGTGATTATTCTCCGAGAGAGAGAAATTGCATATATATGATAAAAGAACCTTACCTAAAAATAAACTTCAAGAATTCATTAGACCTATGCGGAAATACAACTTTTAATGAATGAGCACCATTAGCCCATCGAGGCTATAGAATTTCATTGATTACAAAAATTCCACGATCACTTAGTATTTTAGGTAATTTTTTAAGCTTATATTATAACATACAACTAGCAAACATGTTTGCATGTTAAAATTAGACTCGAATATTATTAATTAGATATTAAGATGTAATTGTTCTATCCTTTTTTCTTGTCATGAACATTTTGACAAGAAATCTATAGCCTTGATGGGCTAATGGTACTTGTTCATTAAAAGTTGTATTTCTGCATAGGTCTAATGTATTCTTGAAGTTTACTCCTTGGCCCAGCTCGACCCAACTACAGGTTGATCGGCCCGTGATTCGGTCTATGGCCCGACGGATCAT
The DNA here is from genome assembly GCA_027563575.1 of Erythroxylum pedicellare. Classification (NCBI taxonomy): domain Eukaryota; kingdom Viridiplantae; phylum Streptophyta; class Magnoliopsida; order Malpighiales; family Erythroxylaceae; genus Erythroxylum; species Erythroxylum pedicellare. The sequence goes on from JAOQMP010000008.1 coordinate 2,183,007, forward strand.
GGGAGAGTTGGGCTAACCTAACTCACATTTTTTTAAAATTTTTTTCAAAATGACGTCGTTTTGAAAGTAACGGTCGTGGCTTAATCTTCCCGTGACCAGACATCAACCCGTGACTTGACCGGGCTGACCTCTACCTATAGCTCGGCAGGGGCGACCATGATCAACCTGTTACTCGATCAATCCGAGCCAAAATCGGGCTGTGCTTTTTTGACATCTCTACAAGAAATTAATAGAAAAGTTGGGACAAAATGGCCGTTAAAACAGACGGAGTTAATACCGTTAAAAGGACAGTTACAATTCTACGTAATCGTGTACGTCACACTAATACTAGAATTATACGCATCTCAAGAAAAGAAAAGACAAAGAAGGGCCAATGGTAACGTCACACACTCACACATGTGTATTAAAAAATTTATAAAAATAAAATAAATTCACCAGCTGTACTCAACTCCCACATTGTCGCACCCACGCTCTCTCCCCCTGCAGCCTCCCACATTACAGTCACTTGCTGGCGATGGCTCGGGCTGCCTTGATCTCGGCCGTCCTCCTCTTCGTCATCTGCTCTGCTGCTGGCGGTTCCACCTTCGACGAATCCAATCCCATCAGGCTAGTCTCCGACGGCCTCCGTGACTTTGAGGCTTCTGTCGTCAAAGTCCTCGGTCACACTCGTCGCGTTCTCTCCTTTGCCCGTTTTGCTCACAGGTAAAAAGCGTCTATTTGTTTTTCTGATCAGTGATCATATGGTAGTGAATAAAGTTGTTTTCTTGTTGTTGTTGGGATTGGTTAGGTACGGCAAGAGTTACGAAAGTGAAGAAGAGATCAAACTGAGGTTCTCGATTTTCTCGGAGAATTTGAAGTTGATCAGATCCACCAACAGAAAAGGCCTCTCTTACACTCTTGCCATTAATGGTAAGACATCGAAATAGCATAACAGTTCATGGAGCTAACCATGTATTTGCTGTAAGAATCCTAGTACCAACAGATCAGAGCTCGATATTTTGGCATAATAGATAGGATTCCACCGAGCGCATCGATATATTCATTCTGCGTGTAATTCTTTTAGAGTTTGATTGCTTTTGGGACATATTCCTATGTGATCGTTGATTAATCACAACTTTGGTTTTATTGACTTTATTTGTAACAATACAGAGTTTGCTGATTGGACATGGCAAGAGTTCCAAAAACACAGATTGGGAGCTGCACAAAACTGCTCTGCTACCGCTAAGGGCAATCACGAGCTTACCAATGAAATCCTCCCTGAAAGCGTACGTATTTTGTTTTGAAAAGGAATTTTTTGGATTAAATATCCTAAAGGTAGATAAATAGAACCTTGAAGAGCGAGTGCCTTTTGAAGATATAATCTGTTGCAATTGTTCTGTTTCTGCGGGTACAGAAAGATTGGAGGAAACAAGGCATAGTCAGCCCTGTCAAGAACCAAGGTCACTGTGGATCTTGCTGGACATTCAGGTTGTATTCCAAAATTGTTATTTAGCGAGATAAGTTGTTGTCTTACATGTGCCACGATTCAACACTGCTTATAACTTTAAATTTTCTGATCAGTACCACTGGAGCTCTTGAAGCAGCTTACCATCAGGCTTTTGGGAAGGGTATTTCCCTTTCAGAACAGCAGCTTGTGGACTGTGCTGGGGCCTTCAATAACTTTGGCTGCAATGGTGGGTTGCCATCCCAAGCCTTTGAATACATCAAATACAATGGTGGCCTTGACACAGAGGGAACATATCCTTACACTGGAAAAAATGGTGTCTGCAAATTCTCATCAGCAAATATTGGCGTCCAAGTTATTGACTCTGTGAACATTACCCTGGTAAGTGTATTGAAAGACAATTCTTCTTCACTGATAATAGATTTGAAATGGGGATTGGAGAAGCTCCAGCCGTTTTTGTTTTTATTACATGGGTGGGGTTTGGCTTTGTCTATTTTTGGCATCTGGGAAGGATCTTTTGGGATCCAGAAAAACACTGCCTAATCAAATCCGTCATCCTTTATTGATCTATTCTGCTAATATTTACTTCTAAACAGTAATTTTCTGTAATATAACCTTGAAACTAAGCAGTTCATGAGGTTTTGCTTCAGGAGGATTTCATTTTTCAGTGCTAAAGACACTGTATACCCACCAAACTCCCATCTGCAATAGTATAGAACTCCAGGATACTCTTTACGTGATGATTTTAATAATTTATACATGCGCATAATACAAATGCAGGGTGCTGAACATGAACTGAAGCATGCAGTTGCATTTGTTCGTCCAGTCAGTGTCGCATTTGAGGTAGTAAGTGGCTTCCGTTTCTACAAGAAAGGAGTTTACACCAGCGATACTTGTGGCAGCACTCCCATGGTGAGGCTTCCTGATTTGGAATCCAACAGTTCTACCAGTTGGTTCATTTTCCGAATTTTATCAAACCAAATATAGTAAACATTCATGTTTGTTCTCTCTAGAGCACAGCACGATGTATAAGTTCATGTTCTATCTTGGTTATTGTTTCATTCCTGTGTACATAAAATTGACATTAACTCTTTGTATGGGAATTACTGCTTTTCTAATTTTTGGAATTTGCAACAGGACGTGAACCATGCTGTTCTTGCAGTAGGGTTTGGAGTTGAAGATGGCGTTGAATATTGGCTCATTAAGAACTCTTGGGGCGCTGATTGGGGCGACCATGGCTATTTTAAGATGGAGCTTGGGAAGAACATGTGTGGTAAGTTTCCCCATCTAACTCTGGATTGGCACCTTAAATGACAATCCATACTAAATAGGATACCTTATGGTTGATATCTCAAAACTTTCGAACGTTTGAACTCAAGAACTGTTATTTCATGTCAAGTAATTTGAGATTTTCTTATGTTCTTACATAGAAATCCTATTTGTGGTCGTGTGATTGCAGGTGTTGCAACTTGTGCATCGTATCCGATTGTTGCTTAGTTCGACTATGAAGAAGCAGTCGCCTTTTTTCAATAGTTAAGACGTGCAACTCTGTGTTTGTCTGCCACGTGCTACGAGAGATTGTCGTGTAGTGTTGCATAGGACTCTTAATTTCTATAAATAGGACTTGTAAATTTCAATACGAACGGTGTCTTGTTGTATTATTAACAGTACGTAATAAGAAACTTGATTATGTCCCTAATCATGTGGGAGTATATGTATACCACTTTACCATAATGATTCGCGGTAAGAAGATTACTTGAACTCCTTCGCTATCGTTGAGATTATGTATCTTCTGCATACAATTAAGATCATGGATGATGATGACCAATGAAAACAACTGTATGTTGCGTGGATCACTTCAAACTGCAAGAGTTTGATTTATTCATCACTAAGACTTGTTTCCAAGCTTAATCCAAGTAATTGTGAGAGAATATGCACAAGGAAGAAATCCTACATAGGATTTCAAGAGAAAGCTTTAACTTAAATGATAACATCCATTTTGATCTATGAAAAACTACTCACCATGTAACTACATCAGGTTTGCGATTAAAACCAATCATCTATTCATACATAGGCTTTGCGGCAACCGTTTTGCAACTCTCTTGCCAAAGCCATCTATAGGAACATTAAAACTGATGTTCTTGTATTTAGAGCAACCCATTAACCAGAAGCATGTAAATGTGGAAGCTGTAAATAATATAGTCTCCAGAACTGTCAGATAGGTTCAAAGGGCCTGCCTTCGGCTGAAAATTCAACAAAGGGTTGCTCCGTTCAGGATTTTCACATGGGCTGGAGTTCTCTGTCCGTCGAATGGTGGAAGTAGCCTGTGGCACCAGAACCTACAGTATTGGATTGGGCTAAATTTGCAAGCTTCATCTCGAAGTAAAGCCTCTAGGCCCAATTATTTCATTCATTGGTAACACTCACCCTGAAATATTGAAAATTTCCCCAGTAGAGAAGTAACGCTGCACTCAGCAACAAACAAAATTTTGAAGTCCCGCAGACGAATCATATTGATCTCAATAACGGAGAAAAATGTCTACAGAAAGGCACGGCGTTTCATCCTCCACATCCCCTGAAGAAAATGCTATGTATGTTCTGTTACTCCCTCCAAAATTCCAACTTTTCTTTCTTCGACTCTCAAAGTTTCCTCCTTTATATGGCAGGTTCCTTGATATACTCCAGGAGGCTCCTTTGTTTGGTCACAGGAAATCTAGGAGCATTTTCGGGGCTGTTCTTTACTGTGTTATACTGGTAATCAAAGTTTCTTTTCTTTTCTTCTTCTTCTCGGTGTCTGAATTTTGAAAAGTTTCTAATTTGATTCCCTAGTTCCCTTTTCTAATTGTCTTTGAATTTAGACAGGTTATGCTGTTTTAGCTGCGGTAGCTCCTTATGTGTTTGATTCAATTCAGAAGTCGATCCCTTCATTGCTTTGTAGTTGCCATGTTGCTCTTCTGTTAGTTACAGGTTTGTTCCAGAGCTTTTTGAATGTCCCTTTCTTTTTCAATTTCAAGTTGTTATGTGTGTCTTGTTCATTTTTTGCTCCATGGATCATTTATTGAAATGATTAAATTGCATCATCATTTTGTATTCAATTTAAGTGGATGATCTTCTCGCACTTCCTCAAGTTTGACTTTTTCATGTTTTTGATGTTGAGGGCACGGCAAAATCTTAAGACGTTTCCTTGAGCCCTTATGAAGAGTGCAGTTATGGTTCTTGTAATATCTTGTACCTTAAATGATCATAGTTTTATTGTTATTTTCGCTTATCATTTTAAATAAGCTGCATGGAGTTGCCTTTATCTTGGGGAATTGAAGCGCTGCTGTCACAACGAATTTGTTTCCCTGTCTCAGGCATCTTTCAACAATACTTTGTTTCTCAAGTTCAAAAAATACGATTGCAGGTAATTTTCATTAAGAACCTTGCTAAATCTCTTAGTTACTTGATTCTTTTTCTCCTGAATTGATTTTTCAATTAACTGGAATGCCAATTTGGATTGAAGTTGCTAATTGCAATTCTATGCATCAGTATTCAAGTATTTCTTTCCTTATTTAAATCTTCTCCAAGCCCAACTATTACACTTGTAAATTGAAATCAAGGAAGTTCTTGAAAGTTTTGGCGACTTTGCTCGTATTATATATCTACTTCCTGGCATATCTGCTTGATTGCAAACTAATTGGTATCATTTTTAAAGCTCTATTAGCTAAAAACTTGTACATGATTTGTTTTACAGGGTTATTATAGTTTCAGCCAGAAGTTGAAGCATTTTGTTCGCTTACCATTTGCTATTACGGCATATGGTAAATAAAGAGTCCCAAGCTCTTCTTGCATATTTATATATTTATATGTAGATTATTAAGTGTCTCTTGTACCTAAAGCATCTCGGCTTCTCAAAGTCTGTAAATTTTGAAAATAGCTTAACATCAAAACTTTGAAATTATTTTGAGAATTATGATATTCACTCGGAGACCTTTCTAGTTGACTTTATTGGTTTAGTAATGTGATTAGTTTCATTTACATTTACTCTAACGCACTTCCAATTTTTCACAAGTTTAATACTTATACAATCACTTGCTTTCACTTTGATATTATTATTTATTGTTATCCTTACAACTAATGCTTGTATAACTTCTAGGAACTGCTGCAATGCTTCTTGTTATGGTATGGAAACCCCACATTGGTATTCTTTCAATCGTAACATTGCTAAGGTAGGGGAGTTTCCTATCTTACATGCTATGAGCTTTATGATGCCTTTCTCATCTAATATTTAATTTTCATGACATGAGCTTTACGATACCATTCCTATCTAATATTTAATTTTCTTGGCTAGGAGCAATAACTGGTGATAATATCACTTGTTCATACACTATATAGTCCTTCTTTAGTGTGCTTAAATTGGGATGCAGGAAACTAGTTTAAAATATGTTGTTTGGTACTATATAACATTGACGATTCTTCTTTCATTGAAAACTTATGCAGGATTATCATGTTGACAGAAGTAATATGTGCTGGATCCTTTATGAGTATCTACATCGGTTAGATACTTGGAGTTTTAACTTTTAGAAATCATATAGTATTCTGCTCATATGATTTTGTTTTGTCACTATTCTACATCTGAAAACTGTATTACACATAACTGGTGTTTGCAGGTTATTTGCATCAGTACAATTCATTAAATTCTCAACCAGATATTTTGAAGCCACTTTATTCACCACTTCAACAATCAAGTCCTTTAGAGAGCTTGAGGTTTGTCACACTTTCTTCTTCTTCTTGTTATTTGATAATGGTGTTACATTTTTTAGATAAACGCGATGCATTTATTAGCAACGAACTGAGAAATGATGCTTTAACTGAAAGATTATTTGATGCCTTGGAAATATGTTTATTTTTTCACAACCATGATCATTGTGGAAGTTTTCTGATGCTGATGGACTATTCTTTGATATCTATGAATGTTGAAGCTTAAAATATCCGATGTATCTTCATTTCATTGAATCAGATACAATGCGCCAGTGATTAATTTTTTCTGCATCAGGTATCATGACAATGGTAGATTATCTGATCAGCAGATGGCTTTGTTGCAATATCAACGTGAGAATCTTCATTTTTTAAGTCAGGAGGTATGTGCATATTTACGTTGTTGGTGCTTTGACTAAAGCCTGTTGGTTTGAAAAGTGATATGCTGGATACAAACTGCTGTAACTGGCTTTATGATTCTTTCTGTTGATACCACTATATTTGATAATTGTTGTTGGATAAAAAAAATTCGTGTAGATTCTTCGACTACAAGAAGCCTTGAGCAAATATGAACGCTCGAATGATGGGAGCACGCCTCAGGTCATGACCATCTGGCTTAGTTTTTTTTTTAGTTTTTCTTTTAAATGTTTTCTGTAGAGCTATTGCAATGTCCTATTTCAAATAGACGTGCATGAGGATACTTGTAATAATACTTCAGCTTGCTTGAATTACAATGTGCTTTGAAGCTTATCTGGATCATCTATGCTAGACTGTAATTTTGAATTCTGTTTGCAGTATGTTTCCTCAAATTTTGTTTTTATTCCCAGTCTTAAAGAAGTGCATTCTTTTTAGAGTAAAATTAGCAAAACCAAGTGAAACTGTTAAACCTAACTGGTTCATTGGTGTCAAAATTTTCAGGTTGATCTTGCCCACATGTTAGCAGCTCGTGAACAGGAACTAAGAACCATTACCGCTGAGGTGATACTTGATAATGACTATACCGTCCGTTTAGTGTTTTCTATATGATATTAAAACTTTTGTTATGACTCATTTCCTGATCTTGAAACTAATGGATTGAAAGTTAAATAACTATGGCGGATTCACCTTTAAAGTATTGTAGTTTTTAAGTATAAACTTACACTGAGTGATCACAAGAAGTCCCTAGTCACATGGATCTTGTTATTTCTGTTACAGATGAATCAATTGCAATCAGAGTTAAGGCTTGCTCGGTCTTTGATAGGTGAAAGTGACTCAGAAGTTCAGAAGCTGCGGACTATGAACAGTCAGGTATCACCCTGTGATTCAGCACACTGACATTTTAATATTCTTTATGACTCCTAATTGCCTCTGAAAGTACTCTTAAGGTTTACTGTAGACCTCTGACCTGGTTGTGTGGAGGTGTGCTGTTTACTAACTCTAGTCTAAACTAATTGCTTTGGTTATCCTCATTCTGAGTCATACAAACTTTGAATCCCAAGTCTTTGTTCTTCAAAAGAGGGAGAGAGAAAACAAAATGCTTTCCGAGACGGTGAAAGCCATAACTTGATTGATTTGTGCACGAGATTTTCTGATTTAATCATGTCGAATAAGATTAGCATCTTGCTTGGAGCTAACCTGGATCTTATTTATGACATGCTGATACAGTATGTGGAAGAGAATGAAAGGCTAAGAGCTATATTGGGGGAATGGAGCAACAGAGCAGCAAAAGTACTTTTCTGATTCACCATCTCATTCTCTACATGTCCTTTTCTTCCTTCATTACATCTCAAATTTTTACCTCACTAATAATTTTGTTTTGTGTTCAAGCTTGAGCGAGCACTGGAGGTTGAACGTATGTCAAATCTGGAGTTGCAAAAGAAGATTTCGACATCAAGAAATCCGTCCAATACATCATCTGAAACACACTGAATATGGCGGTGCCCATGACTTTGAGACATTTTGGTGTAATGTTTTTTTCAGATAGATACGCACTGGGGCATGAAACATCGAGGCGCAAAAATGACATCAGATGGTTTACTGTGTACATAATAAGTTACAGTGTTCTTGTTCTCAAATTTTCTCAGATTTGCATAACCGAACACTTGATGGGAAGAACAGACAGGTAATGAAAATAGAAGCTCGTTAACATAATGAGAGTAGAAATTGACATTATCCTTAGATGCGACTGCTAAAAAAAAATCAAAATTAGTTGTGCCTGACTTCATTCGGTTGTATAATGATGTAGGTATATCGAAATCGATCTTGAACTTGGAAGTGCTTTACACTCCCTCAAGGTGTGTACAATTTAATGATTGCAACCAGCTAACCCTCTTCTGACTTTGCAACGAGCAATTGAAGCCTCAGCACAAACTAGTGGATAAGAGAGAGCGAATAAAACACTCACAAAAACATATTGAACTTCCTGAAGAAAATAAAGGGGAAGTAAACCATGAGCAACTGCATATTGAACGTATGGAAAAGAACGTACCGTGTATGGCTTCCATGATATCATCCTTGAAGATCCTCAGTAGTGAGCCCCGAACTGAGAGAAGCATCTCACCGGGCTTAGGCAGTCTTAGGAGTTTTAGGTATCATCCCAATTATCGGCCGCTGACTGCTAACCTACACCAAAAGAAGAACAACGATAGTATTGTGAGAGCCAAAATTCGAAAGATCCGAATAAAAGCAAAAGTTTTCACTTGTTCTTGTATCAGTTTCACTCTTAAATATGTTACATGAAAACCAGAAGTAACCATTCAATTATAAGCTCCTTTAGAAAGTTGTGTACTAGATGATATGACGTTTTATGGAGATGTTACTAACCCCAGAAGTTTGGGGACCGTCTGGCATCCCAGGCTTCTATCAGAATGTCCCTCGAAAGCCTGCAAAACTCCATTGTAAAATTGGTACGCAACACAGAACGAAAGTTTGCCATAATCTTCAATAAGAAAGAGCCATTGAAGAGCAGCAAGATCACGCGACACTATAATACTTAAAGTTCGTTATTGACAAATTATCAGCACCTAAGAAACCAGCTTGCACTGCCACCAATGAATTCAAGCTAGAAAGAATCAGTTTCAAAAACCAAATCTTAGAGACAAGTTCACCCAAAAAAACACAATTTACTCATTGCCAGTACCGTGGCCACCAAAAGATGGTTGTGGAATGGCAGAGTAACTAGGGTAAGTCATGGACAGCTGACGAAAAGGAGAAGCATGCAAGTCTGTAGACTGTAGTTCCATTAACACCAAAGTGCATCGATAAGTTTTCATCGTTATCATTCCACCGAAGGTCATATTGCCAATTATCACCATCTATGACCACCGAATTATTAGGAAGGTTCGCTTCCCAAAATTGGAGTGCCGGGGTTCGCAACTGTTCCTTGTTAAAGTCGAGCGAATCCAACGCAGCCTAGTTCTCATATGCTCAATCTCCACATCGCGTAATTGCTGCACTTTGGCGCTCAACTAAAAGTCAAGAATCCATCAAAAGAAAATTTTCTTATAATTCAAACTGATCAGCAAAACCCAACTTACAAAAACGTAAATCGTAAAATCAAACACAAAGCTTCGCACAAAAACTATAACTTTGTTCTAAGCATTGAAGAGAAAATGAAGAAACTAGAAAACGATTGAAAGGGAAGTATTCACCTTCATGGTCTACCAACCGCAGCATTTCCTCATCCACCGTTTGGGGCTCGTCGCCGGCGCTTTGTTTAACGGGTTTCTTCACTCTCCATTTACCCATTTCTTAACGGAAATTTGATATGAAAAGTTCAACAAAAGAAAATTTAATTTGATAGGATGTATAAGCCACCATTTTCAGGAAGCCGACGACTAGGATGGTGGTCGGAGCAAGCGGCGGTTCGGTGGTGATGTTATCGACGATGAGAAAGAGTGGAGGGAAAATGCCAACAATATCCAACGGTGTCGTTTTAACCTGACCTTGCTACTTATAGTTTTGGGTTTCGCTTTTATTTTTACCTTTATACAACAATATAAACTTCCAAAAAACAAAAGTAATCCAATCGTTTGCAAGAAGAAAAGATGAACTTTGGAGGGCAATTTGAAAGAAATCCAACTTAAACTCTTTTATATGATACATCATACCCGCAAAAACAAGTTTAGAGTCTCCATAGCATCCGCTACAGTGGACTTACATGAGCAGTTTCATCAAGAAAGAGACAGCCGAACACATAATTAAAGAAGTCTGCACCTTTAACAACCTCTCCTCCTCCAATTATGGCTTCTGTGTCGTATTTGCATGCTCTCGTACAGTCAGGACAGTAGGTTACCTGTGTAAGGAAAGATATGCATTTCTGTGAATGAACATATCATCATCTCATGCAAAATGTGCTTCAAATTGTGGATAGTTCACTACAAAAGTTGAAAGCATTGACAGTTTACAAACCTCCAACAACTTTGGCTGGAACGAGCTGTCAAGCATTATGTCAATACCGTACATTGCCCTAGATGTCGGACTATGCATTGTGGGATGCACTATTGCAGCTGCTTCAAATACAGATCGGATCATATTCTTGATTCTCTGATGGATATCCAACCATTTAACTGCAACATGAGGAATGGATGTCAGATGTGAATTTCATACAGCCACAGTAATTCAAAATTATTGACCTCTCATCCCCTTCACTGGAGGGGCAAAGTGGTTAGCATCCATCACCTTGATGCTCTTGTTCGAATTCCCTCACGAACTCTGGAGTGTTTTTATGATTCAATCTTCCACGATAATTCTGCAAGGCATTTGGAGTTAAAAGATTAAGGTCAAACTAAAGCAATGGATTATGCAAATCATGTAATGTACATAAACTTCACTGCTGCAGTCGTTTATACACACCATGACAGTGAAATGAGTTTCGTATTCAAACAAACTGTGCTCGTCGAGAGTATATGGATTGTTCGCCAACCTAACCTGAAAAAGAGTACGTCGGGTGTTTCATCAGATAAAACGGGTCAAAATTACAAAAGGATATCACACTTTCATCCTTGATTGACCTTAGAACACACTTCAAGATATTTGACATTATATTGATATTAAGAAAGAAAAAGAAGCAGCAAAGACGTAGGTGCGCACCCAGAAAGTATCAGCAAGGAATAATTCCAGCGGATCAATACTGCAGACCAGTACAATGAAGCGGAGATCAAATTTCCTTCCCTGAAATAGTGCTGGGTGCTCAATATACTTCTGACATATTTTCGGCCCAGTCTCCATCAACCGGATAATGGCAGACAAGTTATGAGTTACAGTGGTATCAATAGTCCGTGCCATATTCCAAGGTTTTAAAATCCATAAATTGTTTAGTCCATCTCTTTCACGTACATGATAGTCACCGATAAGTGGAGATAAATGTGTTTCTAAATTATAAGTTGGCTGCAACCAATCAGGGGAGCCATATGCCTGTTTAAAGGAAATTAAATTAGCTCCTAGTAGCAATCAAGCAAAAGCTCATCATATGTGCAAATGAGTTGCTTCTTTGTAGCAAAAAGAGAATCACAAGAAAAGAATAACACAGCTTAAAGACTGAAGAACAAATCGGGCTTACCTATCTGAGTGTAAACGCCAATACTCAAATGTAAGTTACAATCTGCTTTTAGAATTTTTTACCTTCTGAATAGTCTCTGCCAAATGATGTTTCATGACAATACAAGCCTCGAAAGGAAATTGGTTTATGTACTGCTGCTCTGTAATGCCAGTAACTTTTTTAATCTCATCATCCACTTGCATACTTGTCCATATAATATCAGCATCCTTTGGTTCATTTGCTGTCAAACAAGCAAAAGATCAGGAAAACACGCTAGATCAGGATGTAGAAGGAATCAGTATCACAGCAATATACAACAACTTTCTCTTTCAATATTAGCATGAATTAGAAGAACACAAACCCCTCTAAGTTGGTCTATCATTAGAAACCTTCACAACGATAAGTTACAAAATCAGATGTTACAAATGATGGAACATGCAACCTTCTGACATACTTTATCAATCAAACTCAGCTAAAAATCTAATAGGCATGAGTAGAAATCAAATGCAGCCACTACAATCAAGCATTTCATATTTAAACCAACATTTAATCTGCAAATATTTTTCCGGAGATGATAGAAGACCAATCAGAACATTTAAATCATCAGACTAGAATTTGTAAAACACCAAAGAGATGAATAATGGACAACAAGACATACTAATCACAAATTCAGGACGCGTCAAATACTCTTCTACTTGAGGTATATCCGTGTAAACACGTAAAGCATGTCCATCACCGCGGCACAAGCTTCTAGTCGAAGAAGACTTTGCAGGTAAACAAGTAAGGCTTTTAGAACGCAATTTCAGGCATAACTTCTCATACTCCTGAAGCAAATTGAGCAAATGAGTACCAAGTGGAGTAGAAAAATTAAAGTTTACCCTAAATAGGAATTAATACCTTGATAAAATAATTTTTTGGTGTATGGAAAAATGCAGTAAGTCGGGCAGAACGTTGTTTGACCTCCCCAATACCAAAAAGGAAATCGCGGGTACATTCCTCTCCATGTTGAACATCCTGGACGGGCCATAATATTGAATAGCTGAGAAAACAAAGCATGTCAACATTAAAGACTAAAAAATTTATCACATGTAACGGAATAAGCTCCTCACTTCCCCTCTTGTACTTCTATGAAATATGAATGACAAGCAGGTTGATTAATGTTGGAATTTCATGGACGAATCATTTCCATTATTCAATATCACCAAATATAGAATGACGAAAAAATTAAGGGGGATCACAGAACTGTTAGCAGCACAACAAAGGAACAGAAATCGAAGTACAACCTCACAGCTGTATCAAGTTTTCCCTCTGGCATGAATAGGAAAGGAGACACTCTGAAATTTGGCATATCACTGTGTCTCAACGCTGAACCAAGTTCGTCCATCACATACCTGGAAGCCACTCCCAAATAGAGGAATTTGTTAGGCACTACTGAATCAGAGCAATAAAAAACACTGATGTACAAAAGATCTTTGTGCTTAAGTAAGTCTGGGAAACTTCTTAGATTATTAAACGAATCCTTAGAAGTCTACCCAGCACCTATTTCATCTGCTGCCTTTGACAGTATAATTTATATTTTATAATTGACAAGTGTTGGAAGAAGTAGCTATTGGATGACAAAAGCAAGTGCTGAACACACCCATTCATCTACAAAAGGGTTTATGTGGTGATCTCACAGGTAAATCATGGCTGTGAAGGTAAGCAAAGGCCTTTATATTTAGGCACTCATCAGGCAGGGTGAATGCCACTGCTACAGAACAGGGTTGACCCTACCTAGCTTCCCTTGCCCCAGTTCCTCCATTCCACAAATACAAAGATGTGATCTATAAAGAATAAATTTAGCCAAACTGCACACTTGTTTCTATGTGAAGGTTAGTTTCATCACATAAATATGAACAGAAATTCAAGTACACAATACTAATAGCATATGCAATGTCATAATCTAGGAGAAATCAGCAATGATCAGGAAACAAAACAACCAACACAGGCATACCATACAGATGTCTCGTCAAGCTTTTCCTCATCCGCAAGTCTATAGGTCATTACATATAACCACATTGCATTAATCACACGATCAGCAAGAGATTCTTCAGCTGTCCATTCAAGAAGACGTGGCTGTAATACTGAATCAATCACATGAACTTCAGTTTCTAATATTTTTGATGCACTGACACCATTCAAAATAGAAAGCTTTGGAAGAGATTCAAGAATATCTATGGCACTTTCTCCTAAAGGACCAGGTATATCTACCTGCAGATAAAACATAAAACAAAATAAGAACGTAGATCTTAGGCTTCTCATTTCCAGTATTACATTTACCAGTATCAGGGAATAAAAGCATATATAAGAGGGCACCTCCAACGATTGCAGAGATGGAAATCCATTCAAAACTTCAAACAATTCAGCAACTGTGTTCTTCTCCAATGGATTTCCCCTAATATTCAAATGTGAAAGAAACGGCAACTCAACAGGTGAAAATGCCTGCTTAAAGAAGGAAAAAAATGAATTAGTACTGCAGTTGACAAGGGGTAACTGGTTGTTGGTGACAATGCCAGTGGACAAAGGGTTAACTGGTTATTGGTCACAATGCCAACCATTAAAACAAATAATTTTCCAGTAAAGCAGGAAGGAGGGTGGTTAGCCATTATATTTTGACATGCACAAACTAAGATTGTCTAAGCTTATTCCGTCACGAGGGTATAGAGAAAATTGAAGTGTGTTGATATAATATAACCACAAAATAAAATATTAACCAAAAATTCAGCATACAAGTATAGAAGTTGACCTTATTGATCAAGGAACAGATGCATCGGTTTGACAGATCAAGCGATGTCACCCTCTGCAATGGATGTTCATTATCATGGATGAAATCCGGATTATCATTATCATATGCACCCCCACAAAATCCTAAAGCCCATAGACTATAATTATGAGTGAAGTGTGAATTGAAGATTTCAAGTCTTGGACATTCTTTGAAGATTGCATCTGCCAAGTGATCATCACTAGAAACAAAAAGATCAGTTCCCACCTAATGTAGAATCACCATCAGTAAATTACGGAAGAGTTTTATTCTTTTCATTTATCAGAAGGTACCAGTTTTTCAGAACCGGATTCTCATTCAACCACAATGCTTTTAGGTTCTTGAATTTGGAAACTTCCTGCACAACTACATCCACATTCTTCAGCTTGTTCCCCAACAGGCTAAGTGCAACTAAATCCTATAACAATAGACAAAAGAACAACAGAAGTTAAAGTAAACATTATTTCACTCATGAAATTAGTAGGTTACTCAAATTGGAAACAAGCACATTTCTCCGTTTAATTAGAGTTCTCAGATCTTAAATGTTTTATGTAAATTGCAAATTTTCTTACTTTCTGTGAATGAGAGAACAGCATCAGTCAAATTAATGATGACTCACCGGAACTTTACTGCATAAATCAAGAGACAGAAGCATATCATCATCGACGTCAAGCTCTTCAAGCTCCAACCACTTAACAGTGTCAGAGCCTTTCTCTTGTGCATTACGAATTTCATTTTCAATGACATCCACGACTTTCAATTTAGAACCATTCTCTTCGTGGACTCCATGCTCATCCACCTCTTCAGCATCCGGCAAATCAATATCTACACACATTAGAGACGCCATCCTCTGGGCCAACCCCGGTACTTCTTGCAACTGCAACGGCAACCATTCAGAGATCATTAAGTTTCAGCACAAAACAACCAATAGAAAGCACAAGACAGCGTGAAAGGGGCACAACTAGCTCCTATAAACGAAATGAAACTCTCACTTTTAGCTGCAACTTTCAGAATCGAAGCTGATACGGAGCAAGTATCAAGTAACAAAAGAACCATTTGCTAACCACCTAAACATGAGAACTGCCTAATCAGAGAGATTAAAAAAACTTGAAAACCACAAAATCCAGTCTCTGCAAACCAAATTTAACTAACAAAACCATATAGCAAAACATGATAGAAACTAGTGGCACTAATTTCTTCAACACATCTCCCATTTCCTCTTAAAAACAAACAAATAACAATTCACATCCTTCACTCAGCAAACAAAACAAAAAACAAAAGCTTTGAAGAGGCGGCGAATCTTTAATCCCAGTGAAAAAAAAAAACCTGTTTGTACGCATCGGAGAGGCGAAAAGTCCAGGCATGGTCGACGAGGAAGACCTCGGAGTCCCTAGGCATGGAGTTGGACGTAAGGAGGAGCCGCCGTTGTCTTCCGTCCTCGCATGGCTCCACTTGAAAGTGAGCGCCGCCATCGAAGGTCTCGGTAGTCAGCTTCTCGAAAAGCTTCCGGTGAAGAGATGATGGCAGGCCCGAGGACGTCAAGAGCAGACCATGAACTTCCACGAAGTCATCGTATGTTTCTATTCTTCTTCCACCAGTCGCCGACATGTCTGCGACGGGAACTACTACATTAGCTAATGTCGTGAATAGTGTGCCAGTTGCTATTCTGTTCTTTTCAGTTTTTTAAGAACGAACTAAGTGTGAAATGTTGGAGGTCGCTGACATGTCGTTTTGACGATTGCACAGGTGGGCTGGGTCAATCTTTCTCATCAATGGCTCAGGATTTTCATTGGACTTGAGAAACAAAACAGTGTCCATATTTGACTTCCTAGTCCACATCTAGACAAGATCATGTGTCAGTGTTCCTGGTGGAGCCAACAGCTTCGTCGAGGAAGTTCGTATATACTTATGTATATATTTAAACGGTAGAGAAATACGCGATACTTTCTCGATACTGTGCCACGAAGGATAATTCACCGTGACCTTGCCGTGTTTATCGGGTGCTACCTGAGTTTTGCTTCATAGGGAAAGGGACGAGAAATGAAAGAAAGGGTTCGATCCGAAAAGCAGTAGCTTTTTGCTTTGCGGGCCCGAAAGTTACTAACTATTTTGTTTATCTGCTGATTAATCTCGTTGTGTTGAGTGGAGTTTGGCTTTTGTTTATTTAGACTAGTAA
>JAOQMP010000008.1:2220142-2235833 GCA_027563575.1 Erythroxylum pedicellare
CTATCCAAAAAAGTACTTTTTTGAAAAATTTTAAGTTTGAATTTCTTAAAAAAAATATTTTAACTACCAAAAAAATTATATCTACTGAAAGAATAATTTTTCATTTTATAGTTGAATAATTATTTTTTTAAAGACTTTTGAGGTAAAATCAAGTACTTATCTTTCGTCCATAAGCTCAACCAATAAATGTAATCTTATTCACGTTTGACCTTTATGCCTCTACATCCTAAATAATGTCTTTTTAGACTGAGTGAACAATTTCTTTAAAGTAGAATCCAATGGATGCAACGAGAATTCATTTGACTGTGTGTGTAAACGTAGGATTAACTAATGTGTTTAAAAATTAGATTAAAAATTAAAATTTAATTAGTATTGTAATATTATAAAATTGATTAAAAATTGAATAAAATTAAAGAATTTAAAATATTGTTGAAAAATATTATTTTTACGTAAGAATTTAAAATTTAATTAAAAATATTAAATAAAAATTAATTAATTTATTTTAGATTTAAAAACTTACTAGTTAATAAAAATTGACTAATTAATTAATAAATTTAATCATTTTTAATAACAAAATTATTAAAATAAATTATATTAAAAAGTTAAAAATTGAATCCAACGGTTAAAGAATTTTACGGTTAGAATTTTTTAATCAATTGGATTACACGTAAACCACCTATTACACAAATATTATTAAACATAAAGTTAAGAACAAAGCGTTAAATAAAAATAATATTATGAGAATATAAGCGAGGCTGCAATTTATAATTGAAGGTTGTTAATCATATTAAATATTTTATTTCTTGATAAGAAAACATTCACATATATTCTCATAATATCATTTTTATTTAATATTTATATTATTGATCATTACACCTAAGCTTAATAATGTCTCGATTAGGTTTAAGCTCCATAAACGTTGAAATAGAATTTAAAATTCTTTATAAATCTAATTTTAATTAAATATGGACAATTTAAATTTTGTAATTTTTACTTGATTTTAGTATAATTTAAAATATTAATTAAATTGAACTTGATCCATTAAATTGAGATTAATTAATTTGTGTTGAGCGTAATTTTTGCTTCTTATTGTCAATAACAATATTAACCTATTCGTAGTAATAATACTAAGCATATATATTTTTGGTAATAACTTCTATTAGGGGGTGTTATGAAAAAATGTGAATTCAATTCAAGTATTTGGAAATAGAAAAAATAAGTGGGTTCAATTCATGTATGTAATTGAAATCTATCTCTTTTATAAATTGAATTCACTCTTCCAAGCATAGGAATTCAATAAGCATAGGAATTCAATTACATTGAAATTTAAGGAAGACACGTTTAAATGAAAAAACTATTATTTATTGTGAGTTTATAACCAGACATTCATCAAAGTTTATAAATTTGTTGTGAGTTTTTATTGAGTATAATTATTTGCCTTATATTTCTTATAAAGAATCACTCTGTGTTATTCAAAGGTAACGTCTTACTCTTTTACTCTTTTATTCTTTGGACTACTTCACTTCTTACTCTCTTGTGTTTCACTTAATTGGATTCCAAATATTATTAATTAAATTATTATTAATAATTAATTAATTAAAATATAATCCTTTCATTAATTAAAATATTGTAATTAATTAATAAATAAAATAAAATATAATTAATTAATTACAATATTTTAATTAATCAACATATTGTAATTGATTAATTACAATATAAGTAGTCAAAATATAATTAATTAATTAAAATATAATAAATTTTTATTTTTTAATATTTTGACAAATTAACTATTATTAATGGTAATAGTAATCATTCATTTACCTTAACTAACTATCATAATTATAATAATAATAATATTTGCTCTTATTTTTTATTATATTTATTCTCATTCTAAACAGTATAATTGAATTATTTATAATATCATTAAATTTATTTAAAATAGTGTAAATTTAATTTAATTTAATTTTATTAATGTAATTAAATTAATGAATTTAATTTAAAAATAGTAAATTGATAGTAAAGCCAAAAACGAAGAAGAAAGTATACCAAAACAAAAGGCACGGACAACAAAAAATAAATAACGAATATAGGAATAATAAATGATTGGTGGGTTTGAGGGGGTTTCGATTCTATATTTTGTGAGACACACACGGGGGAACGGAATGGGAACTGTCACTGTTGATGATGATCAGAATACGCAAATCTGACCGCAGCCGAATGATCAATGGAAATTTGTTTTGCAATTTGTCTAATCTATAAATATAGAGTGAGATCAGATCCACCACAACACAATCGTACCCAGATCCTCCTTTCTTACAGTTCTCTCTGCTCACCATCTCTCCATTCGGACACCGAAACTGAACAGACACCAAATCTCTGACATTAAATTCTCCTACTTTCTGGTTTGTTAACGGCGATCGGCATCATCACATCCCAATCCAAAATCACCATTAGCCCCAAACTTTTAACTGTATCGTGTCTGTGGTTATATATATGCGTTGATGGGTCACCATTCTCACTCCCACCACCAGAATCACAGCACTAACGATGGAGTCTCTCCTCGAGTTAACAGCCCTCGTTTCTCGTCAATGACTCGTCGGAATCATTCTTTCAAGCGAAACAACACTGCCAGTGCTGCTCATAACAATGGCAACGGCAACACGCACGCTAACAGCAGTGGTAATGGCGGTGGTGTAGTTTTGGGCGCGCACCATGAGATTGATCTTCCCGTGAACTCGCCGAGATCTGATTGTGGTGAATTTGAGAAGCAGGGCCATAGCCAGTTGCTTAGTCAGAGATTTCACGGAGGTGCGGTGAAGAGTTTGTCGAACAAGAAGGGTGGATTTGGATCGACGGTGGTTGATTTGGGGTTGAGAGAAAGGAAGAAACTTGGGCACTGGATGTTCTTCCTTTTTTGTGGGGTTTGTTTGTTTTGGGGTGTTTTTAAGATTTGTGCAAGTGGGTGGTTTGGATCTGTACTTGAAAGCGCTGCCTCCAATAAGGTTAGTTCATATATGCGTGCAAAGTGTGTCGGTGATTGAAGAAAATCTATTCGGCAACTAGCCCGAATTTTTTTTTTTGGGGACATTCTGCATTGAAGTTAGGAATTTTAACCTGTATAATGAATAGGCTTTAGTCCACATAATAGTCTGCACAATAGGCTAGTTTCATTTTCTGCAGTTGCAACAAACGTGAATGTTTTATGTTACATCGGAAAACAAGAAAAGGGAATTTACCTCGTAGTTAGAAATCTTGGGTTGTTTGCTTTTCCTGGCATGGCTTTCAGTCTGCTATATGTGATGTGCAAAACTCTCCAGAGCAGCCATTTCTTTCCTTGCTATTTTGTTTGGTTGCTCTCTGATTTCCTTGCTTGTCTTCTGTTGCATTTCATTGTCATAAGCTTTATCTTTCCTCAGAAGTTCTTTATTTTCAAACAGGATTTTATCAATTCAAAGACACTGGGACAAGGCCATACTTCTCAAAAGTCTAATAATTATGGCTATGAGGATAGAGAAAATGACAAGGATCGATCATTGAAAACAGTAGCAACAGAAATTAGAAGCCAGAAGAGCGTGGCTCAAGTGAGTTTAATTTCAGCTTAAACTGTATATAACTTCATGTAACTTGATTTGATTACTGAAACATTTGAATAGAAACCTAAAATAGATTCACTAAAACGTACGGTTTACTAACCTGAAGGCTTATTCTACTCCATGGTTTCAATTTCTGAACTTCACCTTTTTCTGCAGTTACCAGGTGTCTGGTCCAAACCCAACAGCGAGAATTTCATACAGTGCATTGATGAATTAGGCGGTCATAGAAGTATGGTACTTGGATATTCTCTAATATTCTCTCTTCTTCTCAATTGTTGTGAACACAACTGAGTTTCTTTATGTCTTCATTCTTTCTTTTCTTGGCAGAGCTAGGTTCCAAGACAAATGGTTATATTCTCATAAATGCTAATGGTGGCCTGAATCAGATGAGATTTGGGGTCTGGCTTTCTTGCTATCTGGTTGTTTCTTTCACTGTTCTTTCGTTGATATTTACCATAGTCTGAAGGAATAAAGTTTTAGCGTGCAGATTTGCGATATGGTGGCTATAGCTAGAATTATGAAGGCAACACTGGTACTTCCTTCTCTTGATCACACTTCCTATTGGGCCGATGAGAGGTTTGTTTATTCTTAACTTTCCAATCACCTGTACTGAAAACTGATGAACAATTCCCTTGTTACAAATACAAAATGAAGCTTGTTTTCAATATGTCGACATTCAATCGTTCCAAATTAGCTGTAATGTCAGCAACCCTGTTACAGACAGCTCCAGAACTTGTGAAAATGCATTCTGTTTGCTATGTATATTCATCTCTTCTCCAGTTGGAATGTCATGTTTTCATTTGGAGATAGTTAAATTATCCATAGCTGAAGTGGTTTTACTTGTTTGATTTTAGATATTTGTTTTGCAATGTCTGAAATCTGTCATGTGCATTATTGCTTTTGGAATGACCCTTGAGTATATTGAAATGTTTCTGCAGTGGCTTTAAGGATCTTTTCAATTGGCGGCACTTCATCGACACACTCAAGGATGATGTCCTCATTGTTGAAACATTACCACCTGCCTATGCTGCTATTGAGCCTTTCGTGAAAACTCCAATATCTTGGTCTAAGGTTATCTCATCAATATCTTGCTGCCTCTTCTTTTTTATTTCCCTTCTGAGTCTAAAGATAATTCATTGATCTGGAGTTTGTTTGTACAGACTAGCTACTATAAAACAGAGGTCTTGCCTTTGTTGAAGCATCATAAAGTTATCTACTTTACTCATAGTGATTCTCGGCTTGCCAACAACGATATCCGTGACTCCCTGCAGAAGCTGAGATGTCGAGTTAATTACAGAGCTCTCAAATATTCTGAATCAATAGAAGAACATGGAAACACCTTGGTGACCAGAATGGGAGAAAATGGAAGCCCCTACCTTGCTCTTCATTTGAGGCAAGTTCTGTTTGTAAACTCTTTCTGAGGTTGAAATTGGATACTTCTTTTCTTATTCACTTGAAACTACTAATTGGGGTGAAGATGGACAGATTTTGGTTTCTATAATTCTAACGATAAGCTGGAGAATAATGAAAAAGTTATGGTGTTTCATCTGTATTGTGATTAAAGAATGATTACAAGTCTCAAATTTGTTCAAATGGCCTTGATGCCAAAAAATTAAAAAAGAGTGATGGAATATAAGCAGCCAAATTTGTCTCCTAGGTGATGAAAGTGACGAAAATATTATGGCTCAATTACATGAAGTTACTTGATTACCTAAATTTCTTCTGAAAATATTGGAGAAACTAATGGTTTTGCCCACAAGAAGTTTTCTTGAGTTGGACCCGAGACATTCCAGTATTTCTAACTGTTTATATTCTTTTCTTTGTCCTTATACAGGTATGAGAAAGATATGCTTGCATTTACGGGCTGCAGTCATAATTTGACAGCAGAAGAAGATGAAGAGCTACGCAAGATGCGTTATGAGGTCAGTCATTGGAAGGAGAAAGAAATAAACGGTACAGAAAGAAGGTTGCTTGGTGGTTGCCCTTTGACCCCTAGGGAGACGTCGCTTTTGCTCAAAGGGCTGGGCTTCCCTTCTAGCACCAGGATATACTTGGTAGCCGGTGAGGCATATGGGAAAGGGAGCATGCAATATCTTGTTGATGACTTCCCTAGCATCTTCTCACATTCCTCTCTTTCCAAAGAGGATGAGTTGAATCCTTTTAAGAATCATCAAAACATGCTGGCAGGGATAGACTATGTGGTTGCACTTCAAAGTGATGCTTTTCTTTATACTTATGATGGAAATATGGCAAAGGCGGTGCAGGGCCATAGGCGATTTGAGAACTTTAAGAAGACTATTAGTCCAGACAGGTATCTTCCTATCCTGATCTGTTCAAGCTACATGAAGATACGAGGCTTTTCAAGCTATTTCTCACCCCTTTACATGGCATTTACTTATTCTCTATTGTGACTGATGCAGGATGAAATTTGTAAAACTTGTGGATGAATTGGATGGAGGAATAATTTCTTGGAAAAAGTTTAGTTCCAAAGTAAAAAAACTTCACAAGGATCGAGATGGAGCGCCATATCTACGAGAACGAGGCGAGTTTCCGAAATTTGAGGAGAGTTTTTATGCAAATCCTCTTCCAGGATGTATTTGTGGAACAACTCAAGAAGAGTAGAGTTAAATTGGCAGGCAGGTAATTCATGATACTAGCTCAGCTGCCTGTAAAGAAGTGTGGTGGTGTCGTTGATCCAGACATTTTTATACTGGAAGGAGACTATCTTCATTGCCGACTATGAGAATTCAGGCCGAAAGTGGCTTTTGAGTTGGAAAGTACTGGTGTGGAGAAAGTTCCATTGTTGGAGCAGGGTCACTGCCATTTATGGTTGCTGCTGGTTAACGTCGCAGTCACTGCATATAAGTTTCGCTGACTATTCTCTGATGATCGTGTACAACGAAGTATAGACGAGTGTAAAGTAACCTTTTTTTCCTTCCATGGTCATTACGAAACTGAGCTAATCACACGGGAAAGTGGATTCAATTGAAAGCAGTTGAGATTCTGAGGTGCTGAATCTCCTGGTGGTATATACACATATCTTAAGCTCCAAATGGCGGAGTGTTTACTGATTAAATTTTGTTTCGGGATGTTAATAAAGGTTGTAGTACCACTACTAACGAAAATTGAAAGACAGTCTTTAAGTTCGGTCCAGCATTTCCTTCTAACCACTAGACTGTTTGTCGTCCTAATCAGTTCTCTTTCATTCATTTATTCAACTCAGTTTCAGACTTCCCTACATGTAGGAAAGACTATATCTTGCGTTGACAAACTTTGATCAAGTTTCGGGTTAATCATAAAAATCTGAGGCTGTTTGTTGTGCGACACGAAGATTGACGTAAATGTTAAAAGTTGACATACTTTTGACTTTTTATGTTTCTACATTTAATGTAGAATGATCTAAATTTTGTCGGATTTGGGCACTTATTAATTATTTCCTAAAACTACGATTGAACGTTAGTCTTAAAGATATGAAGATCAAGTAGCTTATACCACCTATTTGTAATTTTGACTGGCAAGTTGCTGTAATAATTGGTAATTGCATCCGACACATTGGCATTTTTTATTTTTGGTTCATTCACAGCCTCGTAATTTCAATAAAAAGCTGGAATCGTATCAACTGCAAAGATTTCAATTTGGTGTTCACTGTTACGTTCGACAGGAAAGTAATGTTGCAGAACAAGGGGAACCAGATTTAAGGTTTCCCTTGGATCAGGAAAGTTTGTCTTAATCTAACCATTTGAAGAGCAGAGATAAACAGAAAAGAGAGTTTATTTAAGGTATTTCGTCCACCAAAAATATACAGGAAAGTGAGTCTAGCAAAAATCATTCGCAGCCATTCTGATTTATAACCTGTGAACATAAAAGAAGATTGAAGTTTTGGAAGAACAAGGGGATTCTCAGAGCACTATAACTGCAGAATCGAATCGACAAGGTCGGAGAGTGGCGCAAGTTCCCCTTTATCGATTAAGCGAAATTCCTGCATCAACTCGCAATCCATAAGCTTTTAAAGGTTCACAATAAACAGAGATCGAGCATGGTCAAGATCAAAACTTTATTTCAGGATCATAACATTTAAAGCAGACATACAGAACTTACCCATGTGAAAAGAACAAAATGTTTGAAGCAAGTATTGAGATGGGCTTCTTCCTGCAAACTCACAATCTTCTGAAAGTGAGAGTGGTAGATGTGTGCATAGACCCTGAATAGTCTCTTAAAGATCGTCTTAACTACATCTTTGAAATTTGGTGGAAATGGTGCCCCTGCAGTTTACATAATGTTTCAGTGTTAGAGTGCTTGATGATAGTAAAAACACTTTGGAAGAAGAGATATAAAGTTACTGCGATTAGGAAACCACACAGACCCAATTTCTGAGGGAATATCATTTCATCATCAAGCTGAGACTCGATCCAGTCCATCAGATATTCAACGTACTTCGGTGCGGATACTTCTATTGGCTTCTTAATGGCTACACCATCAGCCCATCTATACTCGTACCTGTAAAGAAACAAAAAAAACTAACTGTATCCTAAAAGCAGAGGATGAACAGGGAAAAGTAATAAGATCAGAATTCTGCAGAGTTCTGATAACTCAAAAGAATTGTAACCGTGATCTCAGAGACAAATTCCAAGCATCAGTTCACTACTCTACAATCAAATCTCTAAAGAGAAAATTTCATGGATTTAGGATATTACTTAGGTCCTGCAGACATTGTCGGACAGATTGAGGACGTACAGAACTCAGAAAGAGTACCATACAAAATGTTAACTTGATTGAAGAAGTCCACGGCTGTAATTTACACACACACGAAGTTACTGCAAATCATCAGATTTTGCATAACTAACAATGACAATCCTGTACTGAGATAGGAAAGGGTGAAGAAACAAAGAGAAAATGACTGGGATCTCACTGTTTACAGCCAACCACTCATTTATGTCTTCTCCAGGAGGCAATCTCACAGCTTCCCTCAAGTTTCCACTTCCCAAGGTTGAATCTATGTGTTTTTGAAGCTGAGCACCCTGATCCAGTTCAGAAGATGCATTGCATCAACTGAAACAATGTGGACACAAAATCAAAAAGATTGATAATAAGAGTTAAAGGAAGATAACGAACCTTACTTCCTGACGGAGCATTCTTTTTAGGCCGGAACGTCTTTTGATTTCTTCATTTCATCAGATTGTCAGGAAGGGGAGAAAAAAAAGCTTAGTCAGGAATTAAGAAAAGTATATGTAGTTATCGCTTTCAAGTACAGTCCAGTCCTGGAAATCAATATATTTTCCGTCATTATCTCTAAATTCTGTTCTCTTCATCCTCCTACGTCTCTCTATATTCCTCTCTTCCTTTCTGTTCGGTTTCAGTTTTTTTTTTTTCTTTCTGAATCGTGATCATGATCATGATACTAACTCAGAAACATAAATCAGAAATCCACAAACATATCTTCCATTGCATTGTCTTCCAACTTGTTATTAACAACGAAATAGAGGCTAAAGAAATACCCAATAAAAACTGAGGATATACAGAAATCTTATCAGAAAATGAACAACCCAGAACGGAAAAAATAGGAAAAACGATCAGAGAAAAAGGATTACCTGCCAATACCAAAGAGACTCATTGTGTAATATTGCGGGACTTTCCTTGCGGAGGATTTTTGTGATAAACAAATTGTATTTATAGAATGAACAAACATGACCAGCTGTCAAAGATAGAAAATAACAGCTATAAATATTCTCCAGGAGCCCACATAAAACTAGCAAGCAGAGACCAAGTCCCCATCTGTCTCTGTCTTTCTTTTCCATTTGACAACCTGTATGTCTCGACCCTGATTTTCTCTTGTACGTTATTCTCTGATCTTTTAAAGGTTAGCGATTATTTCATTTTTTAAGGATGTTAAATAAAAAAAGCAACCTTTTTATCCAAAACTAATGTTTTCCATTTATATCCATAAGCATAGTCCTTCCACTTGTTTTAGAAGTAATTCATATTCCAAAAGAAGATCATAATCATGAGTTTATGTTATGTCTCAGTTTGTGTTATGCAAACAAACATGCGAATAAGGTTGTTGGACCAGAGTAGGTGGGACTAGGAAATGATGAAGCATCTAGCTGGACAGATTTGTTCTATGATTCATCGAATCATGTCGTTCTGCTCTATGTCATTGCTAATGATTCACGTGTCGTTAAGGATGTAACTGAAATTACAACCCACGAAACTTGTCACCGGAAGATTTCTTCTTTTCATTTTCCAGTGATTAACTATGCCAGTTGCGAACCAAAAGTGTGATCCTTTATTGCTATATGCTATTTGGGTTTTCTGCAGAATTCTAGTTGAATATCTAGAATCCTTGATTTGTGTTCGTCTTTTACCATGCAGCCTTTGAATTCCACTGGGAAGTTGGAACCAAAATTCATTATTTACCTCAGAAGTTACAACCTGCAATCTAAACTGTATTATCAGTCAGGCAATTCCAATCTGGTTTTCCTAATCTGCATTGTAATCGCTCTAGCTTGAACCTGTGAATCTGATAAGACAAACCAAGTCCATGAGCAGTGATCGAAATAGGACTAAGCTTGTATCAAAAAGTGGTCCACGAGCACATGGGAAGGGGAGGAAACTTGGGCAAAAGGAGACATCTTTACACAGCTAATGAAAGTCTCTAACGACAGGACTTTTTGATCGCTTGAAATGGTGTCCCTTAGACAATGTGTGGATGTTGAGAATTCCCCATCATCTACGGTTGTTGGAATACGTCCCAAACATCAGAAGAAAGTTTTAAACTCCCTTGTTTCCTTTGTGACTCGTTTGAAAGTTGAACCCTTTTGGATTGCCAAAAGTCACACCTAGCTGAGTAACTTTTTACTGCGCTTCTCCACAGTATGCATACTGGAACGATGACGAATCTTCAAAGAAGGTAACCGTACGAGCAGAGTGGGGGTCACCTGAATCCATATCCACCCTTGCTTTAGACGCATTCTTACAGTGAGATCACAAAGTGACTCCATAGATTTATGATCCGCAACTATTTGCTTAAAGTCCGCGGGGACCCCAGCAGCAGATACATCAATTCTTTTTTTTTAAATATCTTTATTGATTATGTTTAAGATATTGATATATTATGTGGGTTATATTATATATTTATTAACCTTATTATGAGTATATTACCTAATTAATCAAATGAAAATTTGATTTTCTTTCCTCGTGTATATCGTCTAATTCAGTACTCATCAAAGATACGATTTTTTTATAACACCGTCTCCTAGAAACAAGAGAACTTCTTCAAATAGAGAAACTGACTTTAGAAGCCAAGTTCTAATTCAATACAAGATCTAATACTGCTTCAGTAAAAATCCCAACAGATTTCCAAATTAAAGGCGTGATAGCTGCTCCTTAGTACCGCTTGGCTTGCTCAGAAAAGGGTAGTCCGTGTACCCAACAACAGGATCATGTGTATAGAAAGTCCTCCTGTTATACCTAGTTAAGGGTGCGTTGAGCTTAAGCCTCAAAACCAAGTCTGGGTTAGAGATAAAAAGCCGGCCATAGGAGACCAGATCTGCATCACCATCAGAAACAGCCTGCATACCCAACTCCCTAGTGTATCCACCACTACACATGAATGTTCCCCGATAAGCCCTTCTCAATGTCCTCATTAGTTGAGCTTCTTCGTCTTCACTACCATGTCTACCTGATTCTGTTTGGCCGTAGGCCGTGTAGCGAGGCTGAGTTACATGAAGATAAGTGAGTTTTTCACCTAAGTTTAGCTGCAGTTTGTTAAGTCTCTCAATGACTGCTAGCCCCAAGTTGAGTGGATCAGAGCCTGTGGCATCAAGGTGATCAATTGCTGGTGACATTCTGACAGCAACTCGATCTGCACCGACGGATGTGGCTACTGCTTGAACAATTTGCAGCAAGAATCTGCAGCGGTTTTCAAGCGATCCACCATACTCATCTGTTCTGTCATTGATCCCGTCCTTGAGGAACTGATCAATAAGGTAACCATGGGCTCCATGAATCTCAATTCCATCAAAACCTGCAAATCAAGTGAGCATGTCCCTTAATTACAGAAATACGGAACACAGATAAGCTGAAGAAACACTTTTCATTGTGGTTAGGAATAAATATAGCTGCCTAAGCATCTTCCCGTGCAATTTAGCTTATCAGTCACTCTCCCCTTCATTCAAGTTCTATGCATTAAACTACAGGGCAGTAACAAACAAAGAAAGTAAGAGTCAAATCATATATACTAACCTGCTCGGATGGCATTAAGAGCTGCACAGCGATAATCCTCCACCACTTCTGGAATTTCAGAGGTTTTCAATCGTCGAGGCTCAGGATAGGTGGCGTGAGTTCCATCTGGCATCAGAATTCTCCACCTGTTTGAGATGGCCTTGCTTGTTGAAGATATTGGTGCAGCCCCACCAGGTTGATACACTAATTTATCCATCAAAATCACATAAGAGACTTATCAGTTCTAGCCTCAATGTATCAGATTGGAAGAGGAAACTTGTTTGAAAGAGAACCAATTTTCTTACTAAAATTTGATAACAAATTTACCCTCATGAGATGCGCGACCGACATGCCACAATTGACAGAAAATGATGCTACCTTTCGCATGAACTGCACTCACTACCTTCTTCCAAGCTTCCACTTGTTCTTCTGAGTAAATACCAGGTACGTGAGGAAACCTGAATTCGGCATTAAACAGAAGGTCAGATTTTTGTCATGAACAAGTCATTGCTAATGATACATATCTATGGTGGGTGGGGATTCATCACAACAAGGTACAGTTGTTCTATCAGGTAGATGCATTGAAGCAATTAGCTTCACACGATTTTCTTCCCAATTAACCTCTTTTCTTCTACCGTTAAAAAATATATATCATATGCAGAGTATCTACCGCTTTAACAATAAACTTCCGTGATTATGCAGCTCAAAATTCTAAAATCATTTTGCAGGTCAATATCTTGAAAAGTCAAGACTTCAGACATCAAATGAGACCATTGCCAAGCTGCCATACACAACAATAGCTTGAACTTCTGGCAATGTAGCTAACAAATCGGAGTATGACAAATGAAGCCTACGGTAATGGCGACGATGACTTGGCTGGACTTAACAAGACATCCACCAATGCGTGCCGTAGGACCCAAAGAGCACTCGAATTCCGTCACCAGCCAATTATGGCAAATATCCCTTCAAAAACTAGACAAGATTGACGAATTTACCCCGCTGAAGTTGGGGAGATCATAGTGCCTTCGGTAATGAGAAATCCGCCCGGAGTGGACCTCTGGGTGTAGTACTCTGTCAACGCCGCCGTCGGAATCCCATTCAACGCCCTGCATCTCGTCATCGGAGCAAGCACCACCCTGTCGCAACCACATAACCTTGTAAAAGGACAATCCAGTAATAAAACCAAATCATTGCAAAGATGGAAATCTCGGACACTGTCCAACCTCCGAGGAAAAGCTCGCGACTTTTATGTTTGAAAACGCTACTAAAAACCCAAATAGAAATCCAAATCTACTATGACCTTGAAACAGAAATAGGAAGAAATAACTTGATGAAGTAAATTTACCTGTGAGAAAGGCTGAACTTGCCCATCTGGTAAGGAGAGAAAAGTGTGGTCCCTTCTCTTGTTTCAGCCATTGTTGATTACCAGAACTGAAGCTAAACTGCTGATGCGATGATCGAATAGTGAGGAGATGGAGATATAACCAGGTTACAAAAGCAGAAGTGGGTTACAGAGATCTTGCAGGAAAGTTTAAAGAAGATGAGTGAGCAGCCAAGTTTTGACCTTGTGGTTGGTACAAAATTTGACCCATGCTTTAGTGATTTTTCAATGGACAAGATTCCTCTAGGAAAGTAGGACAATCTGAACGGGGAGGATTACATTACATGGTCTTAGTCGATCATCAAAATGAAAACATGTTGAAATTGAGCACAATAATCACGCGCTCAAATCAGAGACAGTGTTGACCAGGGAGGAGATGTTGGACAAGAATGACCCCAAAATTTTAGTGCTGTCAGATTCTTTTCCTGTTCTCAGTTGTGTACCACATGAAAATCTAATCTAATATTAAATTTGCTCTGATCTTCTAAGGTTGTCGTAAAGTAATATGTTACCAATTTTTACTCACAAACAGATCTTCTATACTTCGTACGCCCACATAGATTTAAAGAGGGAAGAGAGTTGGGAGATAATAAAAATTCTAACATTCATTAAAGATTTTCCGTGGCCTCCCTCATTTGGTTACAATGGCTATTTCATACAGAACGTAAAATATTTTAGACTATCACGTGAATCTTTGGTTGAGACTATTGCCTCCCACGCTGCGCTTTGCTTATTTCATACAGAACGTAAAATATTTTAGACTATCACGTGAATCTTCGGTTGAGACTATTGCCTCCCACGCTGCGCTTTGCTTATTCGTAGATGTATAGTATTTGACATCATTTCTATCTTCTTCTTCTTTTTGTCCTATTCAGTCTATATTTTCATAACACCCCCTCTGTCTTCAAGAATCACCTTGTCCATCAAGTTGATCTCTAAAACACTCTTCTGCAACTCATACATCATTTCTCATGTAGCTTCTTCTCTTGTTCCTCCTTGCCATTGTAGAGTGCTTGCGTGACTGCTCTATTATTCTTCTTCACCATTCTTCTTTCTCAAATGACCACTTGAATTTTTTTCATATCTTTCACTGAAGTAGGCAGTTGACTAGATGTAGGAGTATTTTCGGATACAAAGCTCCTTAGTTGAGATATATGAAAAGTAGGGTGAATAGCAAATCCTTCTGAAATTTTTAACGTAGAAGCTACCTTATTCATTTTAGTGATGATCGGGAAAGGTCCATAATAAAGAGGTGCCAATTTCTGGTTGAGTCTTCGTTGCAACTTAAGTACACCCATTGTCCTTCTTCAAACTCCCTCTTCAAACAATTTTTGTCCACTTGCAACTTCATCCTCTATTTTGCTTTGTTCAAATGAAATTTGACGACTTGACGTGCCACTTCCCTCTCTTGGTATACTTAATCTAGTTCCACATCGTTAGAATCTCTTGCAACATAAGGCACATACAAAGGTGGGGGATAACCATAGAGAACCTCAAAAGGTGTAGTATTTATGGCAGTGTGATGCGTGATATTGTACCATTATGTCGCCATTGTTAGCTAGCTTGTCCACTTGTGGGGCGTGTCACAATAAAAACATCTTAGATACATTTCTAACGTCTTGTTCATCGCTTCTGACTGCCCATCCGTTTGAGGATGATAGACTGTGGATAATTGTAGCTTCACATTCTCTAATCTAAAGATTTCATGCCAAAATCTACTTAAAAAGAGTGGATCCCGATCACTAATTATTTTGGTTGGCATCCTATGCAACTTGAATAAGTGATCCATGAACACTTGCGCTAACTCTTGTGCTGTATAAGAATGCTTGGTAGCTAAAAAATGCGCGTACTTGCTAAATTTGTCAATTAGGACAAAAATGGAGGACTTCCCTTTAGAAGGTGGTAATCCTTCTATGAAGTCCATAGTGATTTCTTTCCAACATCTTTCCGGCACAAGCAGGGGTTGTAGTAAACTCATATACGCTACATGATCATATTTACTCCGCTGACATGTTACACAATTCTTGACGTAATTTCTCACGTCTTTGGTCATTTGCTTCCAATGGAAAAAGACTTTGTATTCTTTTGATTGTTGCTGCCACTCCTGAGTGTCCCCCTTGAGGGCTATCATAAGCCATTGTTATGATTTTTTTCTGAAGCTCCTTATCGCAACTCACCACAGTTTTTCCCTTCCATTTTAACATCCCATTCCTCCATTCGTAATTTTTAATAAGGTCCTTTATAGTGGTGTCCATCTCCCATCCTTCACGAATCTCTTTCAATAACGTTGCTTGTATATGTGATACTGACAATGTGAGCAATTGAAGACCTGAAACTCTAAATAGGGCATCTGCCAGATGTAACATGAATAAAGCACCTTGATTAGAGTTTTTAATTAGCTTGTGAAGGTTCTTACCCGATAACTCCCTGGCCTGTGCTTCTGGCTTTCCTGTTAACCTTACTACCTTGCCTTCCCATTGAAAATCCATGGTACACC
>JAOQMP010000008.1:2248541-2263795 GCA_027563575.1 Erythroxylum pedicellare
CTTTTAAACCTTGTATTCTGTGACATAGGTTGCTGATAATTCAACACTGTATGGGTGCTGTGTTTTAGTTGAAGAAATTGTTCAAAAACCATCTGGATTGCTGTCCAGAATCTCAGATAAACAGTCTTCTTTCTCATCTTTGAGCCGTCATGTACTAACAACAAAGAGATGTTACTGCATTCTGTCAAGGCTTCCATTTTTTGAATTGCATTTTGCTGTGTTGAATAGGTGGGTCTACATTGATATGATATCTTTACAACATTTTTGCCAAATTCTAATTTCTACTCTGTTCACCAGTCAGTAGGAGTTTATAAGATGTAGTCTCGGTTGATTGATTAAGTCAGCTACTTATAATGGATATCCTACAATTTTATATATTGGTAATGCATAAATAATATCTAGAGATTAATCTTTACAAAGTAGTTATTTATGAGATTATGGAATTTTCTTGTAGTATCTTCACAGAAGAAAGGCTGGAACGGTTGACGAAAGATATTGGTGTTTTGGATCTAGAAGTCTTAGAGGATATAAAGGAAGAAAAATTAGGCAACAACTTGGATTCTGAATCATTTAACTATAAAGGTTCTCAGGACATTGTGGATGGAGCTGTTGAAATTTCTGAATCACGCTCAACGGATTCTACTCCTGGAGGTGCTACTGACAATGGGAGTCAGCAGGATCAACTTGTTCAGGCAAATATTCATTTGTTGAAGAAAGGCATTAATGATAATGTCGTTGTTCCAATTGATTCTGTGACAGAAATGCTTTCATCTAAAGCAGAATCTGGTGCCGTAAATACCGAAGATTGCAACGTTGATACTGATGATTTTGTGTCCAATAAACAAACAGGAGACAAACATTTACCAATTGCTGTTCTTCCTCTCTTGCGCTATTGTCAGTATGAAAGTTCTGAATCTTCATGCAGGTATATATAGGAGTTAAATCAATGCACATGGTTTCTGTAGTGGAGTTTACATGGCTCCTTCTTCGGTCAATATATTTTGAATGTTATGCTTAGTGAAGCATCTTTTTAAGAATATGATTGATAGCTCTTGTTTTGGTCCTAAAAAATGACAACAAGGCCGACATGACTTGATCTGCTGAAATCTACCAATATCAGTAATGTCCTGGTTGAAAGTTTAGCTAATTAATGATTTACAGTTTGGGAGGTTATAATTTTTTGGCAGATAAAATGTTCTATGTTTGAAATTAATTTGCTTTGTATTTTGATACATTAATTATGTCAGGATACATGAGTTGTACATGTCATTCAGAACACTTGGATGTAGGCAACTTTTTGTCATTTAGTGTGTAAAATTGCCCTTTATGCAGCTTTCAAGGTTCTCCTAGCGATGATAGGAACTTCAGGAGTGATGTTGATGATATAGAAACAGAGGAGGCATCCTTTTCTGGTCAAGAAGATTCAAGTGACCACATTGATATTCTCGAATGGGCTAAGGTCTGAATCTCCTTTTATATGGAAATTTATTTATGCTTCTAGAAAGTTGTGGTTATCAATTGACTATTTTTTGAGTTTTAAGTTTTGTTTTCTTTTTTTAGGCAAACAACCATGGATCACTGCAGATATTGTGTGAGTATTACCAGCTACACTGTCCTGTCAGGGGTTCAACACTTAGATTTCAACCTCTGGAGCACCTTCATCCCTTAGAATATCATAGACCTGATGAGACAGTTCTGCACATTGCTGGCTCAACTATTGATTTGAGATCATGCAGTACAAACCTGGAATTTGCAGAGGTTTGTGTACTGGTGTCTAGATAGAATCAGATGCTTCCTTAATGTGATCAGAGGCTATGACTTTTACTGTAGTGTGATACTCATTTCTTTATGCAATGCTTATTATTTTATGTCATACTTGTTGAAATTGTTCTCTTATGTAATGCTCTTGTTCGTTTATCAGGCCCATAATGCTCTCATGATTGAGGAGGAAGCAATTTCATTGTCAACATGGGCTGTTGCATGCATATGTGGAACCTTGCGACTCGAGCATGTATGCAGGCAGTGTTCTTGAAATTGTTTGCTATAAAGACTTAATATTTGGTCCCAATTTGAATACATTATGAATGCTTGACATGCCTGATCTTATTGTTTGATTATTAAGAATATTCTTTGCTGCATAGATCTAAATTTGCCTACAAACTCATATACTCTCATTCTGAAGTCGAACTAGTTTGATTACTAATGACTGTGCAATGCAATTGGAAAATGATTAAATGTGGAACTCCTACCTTCCATCTGTTTTGCTTCACTTAGTTGACCAAAAACTGGTACTGTATACTTCTATTTGGTGGATCATATGATTAATACGCTTTTCTTCAGTGTGTATGT
Source organism: Erythroxylum pedicellare (assembly GCA_027563575.1). Lineage (NCBI taxonomy): Eukaryota > Viridiplantae > Streptophyta > Magnoliopsida > Malpighiales > Erythroxylaceae > Erythroxylum > Erythroxylum pedicellare. The sequence continues at coordinate 2,250,891 of JAOQMP010000008.1, forward strand.
TGATTTAAGCATCATTACATTAACCTGGGTGCTAATTTTCTGTGCTTGTAGGTGTTAACATTATTCGCAGGAGCACTTTTGGAGAAACAAATTGTGGTTGTTTGCTCAAATTTGGTATGTTTTCATGGTGCATAAAGTGTGATCCTAATGGTTGTCCATTGGCTTTTGAAGTTGTCACAAATCTGTTAAAGAGTAATTTGACTACATGTATGGAGCAGAAAAGTTCTCTTTGATAATATTCTGCACCTATTAGCCACTTGAGTTGGTCATATTTGTTGTTTCATGATATTTTAACATGTGTTTGACCTTGGCACCTAGAGCCATTGATTTTCAATGTGATACCATCTTTGTTGGGTTTAGTGTTATCTATTACCAGTGCATTCTGTTTGCCTGAACAAATCCTTTTTGAATCTTTATGTGTATTTACTAACATGATTAACTTCTTTATTTAATTCCTTTTTAATTCTTCGTCACACAGGGCATTTTATCTGCTTTAGTTTTATCGATTATTCCACTAATTCGTCCCTATCAATGGCAAAGCCTCCTAATGCCGGTATGGATTTTTCTAGCCTATGCTTCTTATTGATTTTTTTTTCTTATCTTACTGTTCTCTGACTTAATTGGTTTTGGTATTTTATTTTTAGATCTTGCCAGATGACATGCTTGACTTTTTGGATGCACCTGTTCCTTACATAGTGAGTATCTAGTTTCAGTTCTATATGTATTCATCATTCTCAAGTACTGCTGTTCAATTGGCCCCCGGGGTGTCTTCAAACCAGGAGGAGGAAAGATATGAATCATTGGACATTAGATATGCCATACTTTCATATTTTTCCTATTGATATTACATGACTTGCTTTATTTACCACTATAATTGTGTGCCTTTAGGTGGGTGTAAAGAACAAAACAAGTGTGGTGCAGTCAAAGTTAACTAACGTTATTATGGTTGATGCTGACAAGAATCAGGTTCGCTTTTTTAGTTTGGATGTGTAGTTTTTGTTTCAGTTGTATGTATCAGTTAAACCAAATTACCATATAATTCTTTCTACTTTGTATTTCTCCCTCACTTTTCCCCCTTCCCTTCAACTGGGAGTCATTTTCTTGTACTACAAAATTGCTGATGACTTCCCCCATGTATTACATGGATTTTTATCTCAGAATTGTAATTAAATTAAGAAGGAAAATTCTTACTTGTGTGAAATTCTTACATCAATTGCCAACTTCTTTCTATATATTCATACTACACTCGTTGGAAGTTTTGTCTTCATTTCTCTTAGGGCTTTGTGCTTGATCCATCGTCTTGAATATCTTCATGCGACTTCTTATTTGTTATCTAGCTCTATTATCACTTCTTCTGGTTCCCTTATTCTTCAGAACACTCACTTGATGTAACTTTATACGATATTTCTTGTTGCATGATATGGTAGGTAAGAGCACCAAGTATTCCACAATTGCCAAAACACAAGGAGTTGTTTTCATGTTTAAGTCCTCATCACTCAAAGCTAGTCGGAGAAAGTTATTTGGCAAAGAAAAGACCAATATATGAGTGCACGGACGCCCAGGTTTGCTTCCACTTGATATTTTCTCTTTCTTTTATGATGGCTGCTCTTCTTTGATGTTGATTTTCTAGCTTTGAATATATTATGATTGACTCCTTACAAATTAAGGTTAGTGATCCAATTGAAAAATGCCTTGAAGTTCGGAAAACAAATTTGATATTTACTCTAATTTTATGATGATTTTCTCAACAAAAAAATAACTTTTAGTGGTATGCGTGCCTAGCTATAGATGTTCTACAATGCTGTGATGAATTAAATTGGTATCATTTGGCATGTTGACACAAGAAACATTCTGTTAGTGCTAGGACTACCTTTGCTGTGTTACATAGACATATTGATTATGGTGGATGTGGAGTGTCATCTGCAGTGATGGTGTATGGACCTCTTACCTTCATGAACTTTTTCACATTTACATTTAATACAAATTTCCGAAGTGCTAAGTAACTATAGCTTAACAATTTATCCAGGTAAGATTATGAAAGAGGAAGCAAGGAACTGAACGATTATAATTAGCACTAGGATGTAACTGGCTAATTGTGTCCTGAAACTCTAAATTGTTTATATTTATTCTTAGAAATGGTAATTCCTTTGACTTTGTGATTATTCTCGAATTTTGTTCATATTCATCTTTTGTAATCATGCAACTGTGTTGCATTGTAACTGCTCTTCCAGCTTCTTCTATCATGCCTTCCATGTCCATTACTTGGGAGTTGGGAATGACATTTTTTACAACTTTTTACTATTTGCTTGAATATATATTTGGTGTCAGTATGTCTCTCACGTGTATAACTATTTCAGGTTCAAGCTGCCAAGGGTTTTCTAGAAGTGTTGAGATGCTACTTGGATTCCCTTTGCTCCAACCTACGGTCACACACAATTACAAATGTACAATCCAATAATGATAAGGTCTGCTTTTTTCTAAACTGGTCTTTCTTTTTTTCTCGTGTTGTATCCTGCATATCTGCCAGAGAGAAGTCCTTTGTTGCCAATTTACAGGTTTTCGCATAAGAAGCAGATTTACCCTGCTTATGCACTACATTTAGTAGTTAAATATCAATATCATTCTTGTATACATCAGACATTAAAATGAGATGAATGATCCATTCGTGCTGAAATGACGCTGAACAGAATACAGAAGTTAGGAAATTTGCTTACAAGCACCTGATGGTAATAGGATGTGTTCTCGACAAATCATGCCCATAATGCTTTTGGGGTGTTGGGTGGGGGCATGAGCAGTATGCACTAGGCTGAAATAGTGTTTTGATGCAACTGCACATGGGCTGGCTACATGTCTTCACTCATGTTGTCATAAGAGTACATCTTAATTGTGGGAACATGCATCTCAACACTAACTGCAGTGCTAGATCGTGTGACATTTCCTTCTCGTTATATGAACAAAGTTTTACTGTTAAACAATTTTTAATAGCATCATCAAATCACAAAAACTGTCTTCTTTTGCCTTTATTTTTAGGTATCTTTGCTCTTAAAGGAAAGTTTCATAGACTCGTTCCCTAGCCGTGACAGGCCATTTATGAAGGTGTGCTTCTGCTAACACTCTTGACTTTCTTAAAAGGTCCTGTAGTTGAATCATGTCAGGAATTGCAAATTGCGAAAATGCATTATTTTTGACTAAAACCATCAACTGAAAGCTGACTGGAATTTTCTTTCCCTTGTTCCAAAACAGTGTTTCGTGGACACGCAGCTCTTCTCTGTACATACAGATCTTGTTCTTTCCTTCTTCCAGAAAGAGTGACACTATTGTTCGAAGATGATCACAATTAATATTAGTATACCTTAAGAACAAGTTCAGTATACACAAAAATAGTTGGTCAAAGGCAAACAAGTATACCCTCTGGTATTAAATGGACAAACCGGGCATGCCTGGTTCAAAACTGGGTCAAAAGGTTGGGTTTTGATTCGCTGCTGGTGGATATATAGGTGATATTGTTATAGAAAATGTAGATGATAATGCTTTTAATATGTTCTTCACAATTTTTTCAAAATGAAAGTTGCTTATCCAAGTTCAAACTTTTGAAACATCAGCTTTTATAAAATGTTATTGTATAATCCAAGCAATAGATTTATCTGTTCTGTATTATCATAGTCCTGTTGCGGCTTCATACTGCAGCTGAATCCTGTAATATTAAGTTTTACGAATCCACATTAAACATTTCCTCCACATTCTGCTACTTGGTCTTTCACATTCCAAGCTGAGCTACTGATTTACCGTTACAACTTTCTCCAGTGGTTTGAGAATCCATTAACATTGGAACAGTGAACTGTTATAGAGCTTCCAAGTGCCAACACTAGCTAGATGAGGAACTTTCTACCCCTGCAATTTGTGTTAGTGGCCAGAAGAAAAAGATGTATATCGGATCAAGGGTGGAATGAGCGTCGGTCAAGTCCTGTCTATGGTGACTGATCCGTGTTTGTTGGTGTACTCGATGGTACTGATCCAATGGGCTCACCAAAATGTTGGTGGGAGTTGTAGTCCAAAGATTGACAAACTGATTCGGTTTCCTGACATGGAGCGTTCTAAGCCACACAAAGGCAAGTCTTCACCTACTTCGGTGACCACATTTATGTGAAGTAGACGAGAGAGGCAAATGTATATGAAGTGAGGTGGGGCTTGCAATTATGTTATTGCCCTAATGTTTCATGCGCATGTTTAAACAATTTCTCTAATCCTGGAGATTTTCCAGTGAGGGTAAGAAGTGTCAAAATCAATAAATCAGCCTTTAGTCTTTCTTATGATTACATCTACCGTGGCTTCTGGTAAAAGAAAGTGATAGGTAAATGGTATCTCAATAGCCCGTTAAAGTTGATATGCGCAGGTTTTTGTTTGTTTTCTTCATCCTGGAGTGAAGGGAAATAATGCAAAGAAGCTTGCTAAATGGGAAATTCTGAAAAGGGAATTTAAAGAAGAAACGCACCTGAGGATGTTCTGTTGAAGTGGGGCATTGGCACTGGAAAAAGGTCGTTTGCATGTGTTGTGAATCTGTCAGGAGATGCATTACTTTGTACAGCTCCTGCCACTGCCAAACTTGCAATTTAAAGCAATGGTCCCAACCTGAAGTAAATGCAGCCCAACAACATCAAATGACCACCAAAACTTCTTTTCTTACTCCTTTGCATAACAAAACACGGCTTCGTGGACGCATGCATATGATAAACTATGGTTCTTGATGATTTTATGGAGTATTGAAACAGAAACATACATAAGATAATTATCATCGGTTCTAAAGTCATTCCTCACTGTAACTGAACATTTTTGAAGTATTCTTTTTCTGATACATCATCTGAACTGCGGGCTTTTCCATTTGAATTGTCTCTGTTTCCCCACTTCTTAAGTGAACATAGATGGATTCTTTTTCCCAAATCCAATTAAACATCACCAGATGAAGAAAACATGAACGATGCACACTAATGGGCAATGGATGAGTCTCCAAACTAAGATAACTACTCAGAACTTGGCATGTTTTTAAAGACAGATAAGCTAATGCTGTTGAACTTTCTTTTTTTGTCTGGCACATAGAGCTAATGAATGCAAAAATAGAAAAGCCTGAGGCATCTTACAGGAGCATGGTCTAGTTTTTCTCAAAAAGAAAAGGGGAGAAGACAAGATAGTAAAGTTTTACTGAAAAGGAAAAGAACCGAAGGGTGTCACTCGATCGTTCGAGTTTTTACCTAAAAGAAGCCAAAAAAAAATGCATTACGCTTGTAGATACCAAAACTTGAAATTTTTATTTTATAAATAGAAGGAAAAGGTATAGTAGCAAGTGGTGGTGGGTACCAGGAGAAAGGGGTCTGAGTTAATGGAACAGATGAAAGTAAGAGCGTTAGTCGCAGTAAAAGCCAAACCGTACAATGTTCATTAGCACACAGCAGCAGGCACAGGCCAAAGCATTGGTTTCAGATAGATAGATATACCAGCCAGTCAGTAAGTAGTGTCTACCTCTCACGCAAATCACACTCAATCTCATAAATATATTCATCGGAGAGAAGGAGATATTAAATCTCTACTCTATTTGTGTTGTTTAAATTGGTAAATGCAGACTCTTTAGTTTATGAGTTTCCGTAGAGTTGTCAGAGACAAGAGCTGCCACACAGGTTAAGCTCAGCTCTGCAGGCCACAGGAAATCACAAAGAGAAAGAGAAACTTGCAGTGACTCATAATATGATCAGAAAGAAAGAGAAAGAAAGAGATGGCTAATATGATCAGAAAGAAAGAGAAAGAAAGAGATGGCCATGGCAGCTCTATAATCAGAACCATTAGTTCTGTTCATGTTCAGAAGATTCTGCAGGCCAATGGTCCCTAGAATAAATATACTTTACTCCATTAGTCTCCAGACCCCTCGTCTCACGAGTTAAGTCATTATTAAGACCAACCTTTGCATGCTGGCTCTACTCTCGAAGCAGTTCTTGTCACTTCCCCTTCCCCTTCTTCTTCTTCCATCATGATGAATGGAAGAAGCAGCTTTCCTTTCACTGCAAGTCAGTGGCAAGAGCTTGAACACCAAGCTCTAATCTTTAAGTATATGGTTTCTGGCATTCCTGTTCCTCCTGATCTCCTCATCACCGTCAAAAGAAGCTGCTCCGATTCTCCACTAATGTCCTCAAGCGTCTTCACTCGTCAACCTCCACACAGTAACACCTCTCCTTGAATCATAATCAACATGCTTATTCAGTTTGCTATAAGAGTTCTTTTATAACTTGTTATGCGGTCGGTTGGTTTTGTATGGTGTTTGCAGTCGGATGGAACTATTTTCAGATGGGTCTTGGGAGGAAAATTGACCCCGAACCGGGGAGATGCCGAAGAACAGATGGAAAGAAATGGAGGTGCTCAAAAGAAGCATACCCAGATTCCAAGTACTGTGAGAGGCACATGCACAGAGGCAAAAACCGTTCAAGAAAGCCTGTGGAAGTTGGTACACAAATAACCACAGCCCATCCATCGACACCAACATCTATCCCATCAATCGTGAAGAACTCTTCGACATTACTATCCTCACCCTCTCAATCACTTTCATTACTGTCCTCAGAAATCCACCACCAAACCCACCCTCACTGCTCTGCCTATCACACACATCTCGGCCATCATTTTCTCTCTTCTCACACTGAACCTCCTGGGATTGGAATGTCACCTCATAACAAATCTTCCCACCTGATCCTGGATTCTGGTGGTTCCTGTTCTTTGGCTAATACTGATTACAGGTGGGTATAGAGAAGGACTGTGACATTTATGGTTCCTTTTTCTTTTTTGTTCTGAGCGCATGTTTTATAGACTTCTGGTTTGTGTGTTTGATTTAATTAATCGTTTTTTTTTTGTTGGAATAGAAGAAACAGGAATGCTTACGGGCTAAAAGAGGATGCTGATGAGCATGCTTTGCTCTCAGAACCTTCTGGTTCAATGAGAAACTTAACTGGTTCAACTTTGGATGACGCTTGGCAACTTACTCCCCTGACAATGAGCTCTTCTTCTTCATGTTATTCATCGAAACAGAGGAACCTGTCCAGCTACCAGAATCAGTGTTCCTATCTGCAGCTTCAAAGCTTGAGTGATCGTGACACCCCAAAACAAGAGAACCAGCACCAGTGTAACTATCTCAAGGGAAGTGACATAACATGTCAAGCACCTATGATCAACGAGAGAGAAGAACAGCAACAAAAGATTGTCCACCGTTTCTTCGACGAATGGCCACCTAAAAGCAAAAGCCCGTGGCTTGATTTTGACGATAAATCATCAATAACAAAAACCAGGCTATCAATCTCTATTCCCTCATCATCACATGAATTTCCCATTTCTAGTTCCAGAGGCCGCAAAGGTAATTAATTAGGTGAAATTAAATTTGTTTCTTGCTCTAATACTGTCATGCCTGCTAAAGAAACAGAATACTTTCAGGCTAACAAGATTTTTCTTTTTCTGCAGATGCTTGAGTTTCCACTTTCCAGTGATGAGCTTCCTCTGCTTCAAGGCCAAAATTGTACTTAACTTGGTGGTGGCTGTTGTTTTTTGTTAGGCCAGGGAACTGGAAGGACCACCATTTGAATATTTTCAAAGTGTGTTTTGTTGCTCAATGGGGGATCAACTGCTATGTGCTTTAGTTGTTATGCTCTTTCACCAAGTTCACTTGCATGACTGGGTCAAATCTGTTCTCTTTTGTTGCTTTCATACTGATTGATATGCAAGTAACTCGTGGGATTGCTCCTTTCTTACTTTCTGTTTCAGACACCTGCCTAAGCTGTTATTAGTGATTGTTAGGGTTGGGACCTAAGGGCTCCAGGATTTGCTTATTTGTCACCTCGATGCACCAAATTCAAGTTGGTCAGATGTACCCCACCCACTTGTTGTCATCTGACAGAAATTGACACTATATGGGAATTGGAAGTTTGTAACATATATTTTCCAACAAAAAAAAAGGAACATATACCGAAGAGTTAACATGATCTCTAATGACTATTTCTTATACTTAAAAGTGGAAACAGAAGGACACCAAGATACTTTGAAATTGTTTTCAAACCTCAAAACTCAGGAACATGGGTATTTGTCTATTTTGTAGGTTCTTTGGGATTCTTTTGCCATTACTATATTCAAAAATGAATTCCCATACCTTCTTTGCCTTGTCTCTGTTTTCTTTTGCATCTCTCAATTATGCTCTGTTTCCCATTAAAATATCCGCCACTGTGGAGGACTTTGCCTGTGTAAGTTGCCAAATACCTTACAATGCTCGATCTCCAGTAAAAAACCCACGTAAATGGTTATACAATGAAGGTTCACGGGTTTATCACGGTTTGAATAAGCATTAACAACTTATATTGACATTAAAGGTTTAATAAACACAAAGAACAATACTTTTCTGGAGAGTTTTTGTGTATTTTGTCTATATCTAAAGTCTAGTTTTCGTCTCTGAACCTGTGGCATCGCATAAGAGGCACTTGGGTCACTAAAAAGGAGTCAGCCAACAAGCCAGTCTGATCAGGTAAAGTCCAAATATAAAAACAGAGCACTAGTCTCTGTATCAAGATTCTGAAACCTTCTGGCGAGAGCTTGAGCGTGGATCTGGAGTTTCCTGCTTTGTTGAGTAAAGAAGCTAAGAGCTTTGAAGACTTGACTTGGAAAAGGACACTGAGTCACACTGAATCAAATAGCCAGTGGAAAAAGCAGAAAACACAACTGTACAGAAAGCAGAAAACACAACTGTACACTTTCTGATCTTCTCAACCCCTTCCCATATACTGAAATCTGACTCTGTTCTGACTTGTGTCAGGCATCCACCAAAGGAAAAAGCCTTGTTTCTGACAGTTATCACCCCACGTTTTGAACAAAAGTCGAGAATATGAACAGTATAAAGACAGGAGAAGAAAACATTTTTTCACTTGCATTCTCAAACCCCCAAACAGCTGTGGACTCAATGATCTCAAGGGGAGGTCACAGGGGCCCAGAGTTGTTTCAATGATAAGAATTCAAGAAGGAAACCAGTAATGGGCATTCTGGTTGCTTAGGATTTTGGAAACATCAAGAGAGGCAAGAGGTATAAGAAAGAAGGTTCAGACAAGCCATGAGTAATTCAACAGAAAACAACATTTTCAGTAATGTTTCTATATTAACATGTAACATGAGACTGACGTTGTCCATTAAGCAAATTCCTTCTCCGGTTCGTCCAATCGTATCCTGCATATGTAAATACTAAGATTATGCCCTGGTTAGTTGATAGCTGATTAATTATTTTTTAACTGAATGACTAAAATTAACTGTTTGACTTTATCAAAAAGCTATTTAATTTGTTTAATTCAACCCAATCAGCTACAAATTAGAAGCTCATTGTAAGTGCTATTTAGGGCAATCAGCTAATTACCCTTTCCTATAATGCCAATTTTGCCCAACCTCATTACCGTCTCACTTTTGTTTTCTCTAGATTCTTCAGATTCTTCTTCCTTTCCTTGGCTCTTACCTTGCATCTCTCATAGCTCTCATGTCTCAACCAGATTAGTCGTCGGTTTCGGATCAATGTAGCTTGAATGAGAAATCGACGGTTTCCTTTTTTCTTGTTTCCATTTTCCCTTGTATTTTACACGTTTCTTTCTTTTCGTTTAGATGTCATGGCAACGGTGATCACACTAGCCTCTTCTCTCTGACGGTATCCCACGGCGGTGATTGACGATTGTAACTTAACCAAGGTTTGTTTTCATGTTCATGATCAGAAAAATATCCTTAAGCCTCTTCTCTTTCCTTCCCTTCTCTCTATCTAAACGTGTAATTGTATGTGTATTGTGCGGGCATGCTGGTTCTTAAAAAGTCGTTAACTTGGTTATTGATTCGAGGGTTTTTGTTGGATGAAAGTTTAACTACTTGATCAAAAGTCCATGACTAAAAGAGATCAGGAGTGGCTTCGTGTTTTTCTTTTAAGGCTTGTTTATTTTGAACTCTAAAGCTTATGAGAAACTAGGCTTATATGATTGTTCAGTAATTGTGTTTGTGTGTTCTTTTAACAATTAGCCTCTTCTTAAATCCTAGAATTCCACTTACTAGATTACATCATTAAAGTCTTCTTTAAAGTTTGGCTTTATAAGAAAACTCATCAACACCCATTATTCCACGAGTTCTCACTTTGAATTGGGCTTACTGATGGAAATTAGTAGGAGAAATGGAGAGTAACCATAATTATATTTTGATTTTTTTTCTCTGTTTCTGTTTGTAAATACCCGAATAAGTCAAAAACGATTTGGAAACCATTAGAATCGACCATGTAAACACTTTGTTTTGGGGTAGCTGGTAAGATTGGAAATTTTGTTATTCTTGTGTTAATTTAAATTCCATTATGTCTGTGTACCATTCTTTGTTCTCAAATTTTGGATTGAATCTCCAATTCTTGACATTCTGTAAGTATAGGTTTGGTGCTTTTATTAGATTCATCCATATTGGACATTTTAAAGCTTGATTCAAGATGCCTAAAAGAAGTTCTTTAAAGAAGAATACAAACATACAACTTGAAGAAACGTCCTTTGGTTCAAAAAAGGCTAAAGCCTCTTTTACTTCGATGAAAGCTAGTAATGAAATTGATACAATTTTCTCTAGAAATAAGAGGAAGAACCCTGATCAATAGCCCAATAAAAGTGTTATTGAGGATCTAAAATCATTGAAGAAGAAGCAGAAGAAGAGTAGATAAGAGACATAGGGAAATTTTGCTGATCCACCAGCTAAATCTCGAAGGAAAACAGAAGATGGGTTCACCAGATACACAGAAGAGGAATTGAGTATAAATAATGGTAACACTGGTGGTACCCCACTTTGCCCTTTTGATTGTGATTGTTGCTTCTAATGAGGAACTTTGAGATTTTAGAACATTTTGTCTCTCTTTCCCAGAATTTTATTTGGAGGGATGATTTTTGACTACTTAATCTTCTTCTTTGTATACTGGTGCTTGATGACATATTTGAGTTATAACGATTACAATTTTAATCCGCCATCCAGTATCTTTGTTTATATTCACTTGCAAAATTGATCTTTCTTATGTGTCTATGACCTGGATTCTCTTTTTCTTTGGTTGAGATGGAGCTCTAACCTGTAGGTGTTCTATTACTTTCATTGAATAAGCATGCTTGTGATGATTCCATTCATGGTTGATGATTTTACTCTAAATAATAGCAAACTATTCTTTTGCTTTGTTATGAAATTCCAAGAACCTAAATTGGTCGTGGCTTGCACTTCAAGCTCAATTTCGTTTCTAGTAAACATGTCTTAAGTCAAAAATTGCTCATTGAATCTGGCTATAAAGTTCTTGTGAAAAAGCATGTAATGTCTTTAAGTAGCCAGAAATTGTTCCTTCAGTAGAGATATTACAAATATGGGTAGATCAGTTGTGATACCCTTTAGTTTGATTCTTTCTCTGAGTAAGCTTGATTCTTTGTTTTAGTTATGTTGGCCTTGTGATCTATCTCTGATGAGATTGTTGGGCCATAAAGGTTTTGAAATTAAGGTTAGAAGAGAAGATTTCTTTAGAAGGATATACAGTTTGAAAGCTATGCATATTTTCCTTCTTTTGTATTTGTTTTGGAACGAATGCAACCTTACATGTTGCAGAGGTGCTCTAATTTTCAAACACATTGGTTAGGTTGAACAATTATTGGGTTTTCCATGCAAAGTACTTGGTTTCCTCTGGTATGTTATTCTTGTACTACTTTGTTACTTGTTTCTTTACGTTGCATCTATGCTGTTTCCAATTCTACTTTTGCTTAATCAATTTATGTAGTAGATGATACATAGCGGTTGTTTTGATGATTTTGCAAGTTAGGTCTGGGTAAAGTGGGAGTAGAAACGCTTGTCCACCCATCTCAACCTAACAAGTAACTTATCCTGCAATCTTTCCTTGGAACTATTTGTTGATTTCACAAGTTATCTAGTTAAACTGTCTGCCGATTATAATTATCTAGTTTATCCTATAAACTAGATAGTTGTAACTATCTATTGATTTAACGGAACATAGCACTGCAATTCCTCTTTGTAACTAGCATGAAACTAAATATGACATTTAATGAAAGTATATCTGAGATAGATGTTTTATTAAATGAAGTTTGAGATATAAATGAAGTCTGATAGTATATCTGAGATAGAAGTTTCGTGGGGGCTGTAGCTACTTTTATTTATTTATTGCATTTAACTCCATTTATGCAATCACAACTGCCCACCGTCTCTTTTTCACTTATAAAATGGAAAAGCTCGACACAATTGTTAGTTATTAGTCTTTATAACTTGCTTTTTTTCAATCATCAAGTTCTTCAGAAGTGTGGTGATCTCAAAGCTATTTTAGGGATTTGCAAATCAGGTAGTTGTTCCTTTTCAATGATATATAAAGTTTGACCCCTTTAATTGAATTTCTTGATAGTTTTATAGCTTGTGTCTGATCAGATTTTGTGTCCTTATGCGGAATCTTATACCTTCATTATAGTTCCATTCTCTTTTTTGTCGAGAAGCCATTATGTGGCTAATCTTATTTTTGCCTTATTTTGATATGGATGGTTATTTTCTTTTGAAAAGCCTTATGTTCTGAAAATTGAATTTAAGGGTCTGTTTTCATATAAAGATCACTCTGAAATAGGTGAGAGTTGCCTCTATATTCTAAAAATTGTATATCAAAATAATTCATAGTGTCTAATGGTTTTTGTCGGTATAAAGTTAGTCCTATATGTACCCTAAGCCATTAGATGTTGATAGTGATTTACTATGTGTGGTAGCATTCAACAGATAGGAGCCTTATGAATTGTCATCAAATATTCAATGCTACTTTGTTTTTATTAATCATCTGTCAATGTTGCTGTCTTTAATTAATTATAATTGATCATCTAATG
>JAOQMP010000008.1:2276794-2293374 GCA_027563575.1 Erythroxylum pedicellare
TTAATTATTGATAATTTGATCACAAATTTTAAACTTGCACAATATTCATTTATACATTAAATAATATCTAATGTTAGGACTTTTTCCATTATCTTAATTAATTAAAACAACTAAATATAATAACTTTGTTCCAGTTACGAGAGGAACTTATTATAATATTTGTACTTACCTACATTAAATATTTATAATTTTTCACAACATTTTAAATTAAGCAATTGACTTTTTTACCTTACTTAACTATAATATTTAATTAATAACAAAACATTTTACATTTTTAAATTTTTTCTAGTAAGATAAATAATCATATTAATCAAAATTTTACATTCTAACTTATATATTCTTAAGTTTTGTATAGGGTGAATGAATGTATTTCATTTTTTTCATACCAAATTTTCACTAACTAAATTTACCAGTTCTTGTTTATATTCAAATTTATATATTTTGAATCACTACAAGAAATGAAGGCATTACCGACGAAAATATGGCAACGATTGAGAACCCGTAGCAAAATTGCGACGAAAATTGCATGTTGTTGGAAAACTAGTCCAAAAAAATGTCATTTAGCGGTGGAATAAAAATCTGTCGTTGAAATAGGGAGGAAGTCGTGGTTTTTCGATGGAAATTCTATAACCGTCGAAAAATGTGTGCGGAAAATTTTGAGTTAGCAATGGACAGAGAACCGTCGGTGAATAAGGCGGGAGAAAATGGTGGCAAGTGGAAGAATTGGCTTCACCGACCGTTTATTACGTCGTTAATAAACCATTGGTAAATGTTAAAGCAATACATCGCCATCGTCTTGGCAATTGAACATTAAAATGTTAATGAAAACGGCATCGTTTGGTATGAAAATGACATCGTTTGGTTTAACACCAAATGACGTCGTTTTGTTCTAGTTTAAAGCCACCCAAATAACCCTCCACCCCCTCCCCCAGTCGGGTCTCCAACGCCCGCAGCTTCTTCTTCCTCCCTCCCGCAACATCTCTCCTCTCCCCCGGTGACGACTGTGCTCCCTTTCTGGTCAGACGTCAGTCGGTGTTATGGTCGGTAGCGGAAGCTCCTCCTCTTCTCCCATGGTTATTGTTTTTTTGTGAGGTATGTGAGGTAGTTTTGTGTTCACATGCATGGGTATTGTGTTCATTTGATTTGTTTGGTATGTTTAAGTATTTTTTGAATCGGTAAGAAGAATTAAGGTTTAAATGTCAGTTTTAGAAGGTTGTATGATGAAACTTTGTTGTGATGTTGCAAAGGTGGTTTCATTCATGTTAGGTGTTTGTTGAAATGCCTATTAGGAAATTGATGGTTAAAATCAACGATAGAAGATAGTTCTAACACTGTTTTTTAGACAGGTTAAAATCAACAGTGGGTAACGTGATAAGAGCAAATCCATTTTTATAAAATTATCATACCCTTTTTCAAGGAGTAGGCCTTAACTTAAAATATAATTTTTTTAACGTAGATATATTTAGTGATCAACTTGTGAGTGTCATCTTTAGAATTGATACCTTTGCTTTCAATTTTTATCTTTGACAAGTCTATAAAGAATCATTGCCTCTCACCATCTCATAAAACACTACAAATTTGGCTTTATATTCACATATGTGATTGCATGCAGCATTATCTAATTACCATATATTATCAACATCATTTTCCTCTTACCTTCTTGTTATCAACAAAGTTGACTCTTTAACTTCTTGATTATCATCAATAAGATTAGCCTTTTCTTCAATACTACTAGTGGCAATACAATATTATCATTAATAATGGTCAATTTATGACAATTAAAACATTCAACTTTAGACTATTTGTATATCCTTTTTTTATATTTTAATAGTAGTCTTGTCCTTTTTGTCTTATTCTTCAATGTATTCTTTATGAGTTTTGGTTTCTCTCTTTATTAATTGTGTTGTCTTTATTGCCTCTTTTTTTTTTCCAAATAGGCCACAATAAGGTCATCTTCTTTGTCCATAACCTATAAGTTGATTCTTTCTTCCTTAATCATTCTTTAAAGTAGTCTTAAGTTTGAGAACTTGCTCTAATGACTCTTTTTATCTTCTCATGATCTTTTCTTCAAGATCTTGTAAAGCACCCTCTAGTTTGTTTTTTAATTTTCATTGATTCTAGACTTTTTAACTCTTTAATGACACATTACATAATCAAATGTGGGAGTTAAAGAACAAATAATTTTTTCAATACATGAACATCTTTTATATTGTCTTTATATCTTTTTAATTGATTTATTTTTGCCTTCACTCTTGTACAATAATCCAAAATTGAATCAATTTCCGTTATCTTTATCACTTTAAAATTACCTATTAGTTTTTGAAATCTCACTTTCTTTACTTCAGCAATACCTTGTAAAAACTTTTCTAAAATGTTTCATGCTTCCTTTGAACTAGTAGCACTGGCTACCTTCCTAAACATTGAATTATCTAAATATTGATGGATTAGAATGAGAACTTACTAATCCTTCTTTCTTATCTTGGATAAAGTTTCTTTATCATTTTAAGATAAGCTTGTTTCATTTTAGGGATTCTCCTAGTTTTCTATAAACCTTCCATACATTTTTAAAGCTAAATAAAACTCGCATGCATAGATATAATTCTACTTTATGAGATGAGAAAATTGGAAGGAAAAGAGTCCACTACTTGCCATACTTTATACTTCCCTCACAACACTCTTCTATACTTTAAGAAACATGACTCTCATACCACTTTGTTAAGAAATGAGAGAATGGAGAATGAAGAGTGAAAAAATCATAAATGGATTATAGTATTTACAGAAGTGTTCATCTTCTGTTTGCAAAAAGATATAAATGACTCACTTATAATATTATAAGATTTTAGTGGCTATAATAAGACGTTTGAATTAATTCACATTATTTCCAACACTAAATTATCATAAGAGTTCTATTCTAAAAGTTCAAATTACTATTTTCAAAAACCATGGTGGATAATATTGTTGTAGACTTGGACATTTCTTTTACAAATAACATATATTTCTTCTTATGCTCCAAAGTGATTCTAGTTCCATTTTTTTTCCACACTTCAAACACAAAAACAGTACAACAATTTTCAAAACTTCTCCCTCTTACATGTACATAGTATATAATCGTTCTAAGTCTCTACAAACACTTTTATCCATACCAAGATCCACCATTTTGGATCTAACTAATTTTCAAAAATCACCAATCACACTCCGAATAATACATAGATACAAAATGTATCTTTTGAAGATGATGAAGCATAACAAGTATTAGATTAAAAAAACAAAATCATGAGATGATTTGTAACTTTTTTTGTAGAAGGAATGAATTACATAAAGATCTTCGCACCAAAAAATATCCAAAAGCATGTTACACTTTGGACAAAAAACAAAAGGAGCTTTTGTGTGAATGTTTGAAAAGTCTGAAGTTTCCTGATGGTTTTGTTTCGAACATAGCTAGGTGTATGGACCTGAGGAAGTACAAACTATTTGGAATGAAAAGTCATGACTGTTATGTGTTTCTGTAAAGGCTTATTCCAATTGCATTTCGGGAGTTGCTACTAAATAAGGTTTGGGAAGTAATAATAGAATTAAGTATGTTTTTCAAAAGTTTAACATCATCTGAATTCAAGTTGGCGGACATAGAGAAACTTGAAAAGGAAATTCTAGTAATTCTATGCAAGTTAGAAGGGACTTTTCCTCCAAGCTTCTTTAACTGTATGGAACATCTACCTGTGCATTTAAAACACGAGGCAAAACTAGCCAGACCAGTTCAATATTGATGAACGTATCCATTTGAGAGGTAAGTCAAGAAACATTATTACCATAACCATATTATTATGTTTTTACTACAAATTTGTAATAACCATTTTATCCAATATAGGTATTTACATCACTTAAACAATGTGAAAAATAAGGCCAAAGTTGAAGGATTGATATGTAATGCTTATTTAGTGGATGATGCTAGTACATTTTGCGGACATTATTTTGAGCTGCATGTTCACACAAGAAAAAGAAAAGTTCCTCGAAATGACGATGGGTGAGGAACGACTGATGTTGATGGTAACTTGTCCATTTTCATATATCCTAGACGAACATATGGACGTCCAACAAAAAGAATATTAAAAGAGGAAGAAATTGAGGTTACACATAGTTACATTTTATTGAACTGTCAGGAGGTTCTAGCTTTCGTGTAGTAAGTTGAACATTGTTATTTCTCCCTTTAAATTTATGTGTTGTTCATTACTGAAATACATAATAATGTATTTAGATTATAAAAGGCATTGTTACGCAACATAATGTCGGACATCACACAGGATGATATAAATAAAGAAGTTAGAAAACACTTTCCTCGATGGTTCGAGAGATATGTAAGTTCTTACTTACAACTATAATAATTCAAAACCATATTTAAGTATTCTCATGACATTATATATTAATGATATAATAATCTCTTTTATGTAGGCTGTAGAAAATCTAATAGAGAACAAGTTCATTAGTGATCTTTCAAAGGGACCTCTATGAACTGTTAAATCGTATCCGATGTATTTCATAAATGGATACAAATACCATACAAAATATCATGGGCATAGCAAGGCAACAATAAACAGTTGAGTTGCCATATAGGGAGAATTGATGGATTACTATGGTAAAATAATTGAAATCCTTAAAGTTGAATACCATGCTTTGCCAATTAAACGATGTGTGATATTTAAATGTGACTAGTATGACCCGACTCCAAATGTTGGAACAAAAGTGTATAGCTGATACAATCTAATTGAAGTCAACATAAGGAGAAGATTGAGACAATTGGAACCTTTCGTGTTGGCAATGCAAGCGAAACAGGTGTGTTATATCCCTTTTCTAAGCTTACAACGAGATAAGATAAATTGGTTGGCAGTTTGTACAGTTAAACCTAGAGATGTTTTCCAATCACATGAAAAAGGAGAGCAGAGAGTTGACACTGAAGCATTTCAGGAATATGTCACTTTTATAAACGCATCAGTGACATATGACGATAATAAACCTTTAAACGATCCATCGAACAAATTTGTTAAAATTTCATTCGGAGAGGATGACGAGGGTCAGAGATCTGAAGAGGAGCCCGAGTTTGATTCCTATTCTTCCGAAGAAGATGATGATTGTACTTTATAATTAAGTTATGATAGTGATTAAATTGTGTTTGTAATTGAATTTTTTAATCAACGTGATAAATTATTTCCTTTTCAATATATTATTTAAAGAATTTCATTGCAAATCTTATTCAAGAAATGTCGACATGGCGAATGGTTTCAGATGGTGGTAATTCCTTCTTTTAGGAGGAATGTGGCAAAATTGTTCCAACGGAAGGAATCAAGTATGCAGTAAAAATTGCCACTTCATACACTAAGGATCGTTTGCCTTCTATGGCCGATCTTCTACTTCAAGGTGTTTAGTATGATCTGGATAATGTCTCTTTTCTTATTATTTGCATCTCATTTCCTTTGATGAAATGATTATATATATTTACATTTGATGGTTTATACTACATATTTTAAACTTCCTTAAATCTCGAAGATGACATGTATGTCGATAGAGGCGAGAGCGATGTCACTACAGTATGTAAAGGATTAGGAAGATTGGTTCTTAAGCAAAATTCATCAATTCCATAAACCTCATTTGGACATTCACGTATGCATTAATATCCATTATTGGTTCGCTTAATCGTTTTCTAATATGACATTATGAAAGTTATATAATGATTGTGTTTTTGGTAAATCAGTTCCCGTTACTAGTTTATCTGGAGAGTTAGTCTTTCATACTAAGACCGGTGATACATTCAGTGTATCATGAAGAAGTTTACCTATAGCAGAAATGTTATTGCAAGAAGGTGTTTAAAAGCGTACACCTAAGGGAAGAAGTATCAATGTTTCAATTAGTGCATTTGAACAAGTTAGGACACTTCTCAGGAATCTAGATATCGAGGACTCATTTACCTTTACCGAATCCCATGTCACATAGAATTAAAAACAATAATTATATCATTTTAATTTATCGTTGCAATATACTAAACGTTGATATATTGATGCATGTGTAAGAATTTATCCTATGTCCTATTGAATGAGGGTTGTTATTGTTTTTGTTCTACAATTGTTAACTATCATTTTTGTTATTTGTACGTGGATATGGCATACAACAAATCGCCTTATTTCCTTTTCCATATATTGTATAAAATATTGAATTCAAATTATTATATAAGTAGAAAATTCGATAAACAATGATTTTCAGGTTCGTCGTATAGGACTAAAGAGACAGTGTGAGGTTATACGGCCCAGGTTTAGAGGCTTGATCGGTGGCACTTACTATGTAGGTGGATTGTCATATTCTGCAGCTCCCAGTAGCTCACCTCCTCCCCTTCCCGAACCTACAGCTACAGATGAGGCATCACCTACTGCAAGACATACTACACCATTCGTATCCCCATCCCCAACTTATACATCGTCTAATACCGCTTTATCAGAAGCCGGAGACGTCCGTAGGCCTGGAGATCAAGGACCAGACGGAAGAAAGACATAGCAATTGATGGCGCTCTATAAGTGAAATCACATTAATTACTACTTCTTTATAATTAAGTTATAGGTTTATCAATTTTTTCATTTTATCAAATTACTTCTTATATTAGGTTGCTTTCGTCTGGACTGTGTTTCAAAAATATGACTTCTAAATTTAAAGAACGAATTGATTCTGAGGGTTATGTTTGGAAGAATATCTCTCAGGCAACAAAAGAATTTTACTTTATAGAGTTTGACGTACAATAAACATTTAGTTTTGTTTTATATTGCTTTATATACACTAATTACATAAATATTATGACATGATATTACTTTAAATTTTTTCTTTTTATTTTAGAAAGAATTTTTGTAGGATTCTGGTATCGACACCAACATATATAGACTATGGGAGAGGTGAACTCGTACATGTTATCACGACTTCATTGGTGCGATAAGTAAGGCTGGTGTACGACTGCGTTTTATTTCAGAGTAAATATGGAGTCGATGGAAGGAGTATTGGAGAAGCCCTGAGGCAATGACAATCTCAAGGCGTAACTCCACCAACAGACGTGGAGACCCGGGAGGAGAGAGTCTTCCCGTACATACGGGAGGATCAATAACCCACCACGAGCATGCACAGAGACTTGTAAGTATCTAAATCTCACACTTATTTTCTACATGTTTTACTTTGCTCTATTATAGATAATGGTATTGGTATAAATGCCTGGTGTCATAAATGGCTGTGTTGAGTTTTTTTATTTGTTCAACAGGGGGCATATCATAAAATTAGGGAAAACTCTACCAAAATTTTTATTAAATATAGTTCACATCTAAACATTTAGGATAAATATGCAGGAAAAGTCTTTCGGTCTTCCTCCTACACCTACTCAACTGTTTTTGCATACTCACACCAAGAAGCATAACGGTGTGACATTCGTCAACAACCGATGTAGAGAGCTTAATGTATGTGAACTTAATGCCTTATTATTATTTCTTTTATAATCATTTAGTTTTACGATTATAAATAATCTCTTACTAACGTAAACATTGGATTCTAATAGGACCAAATACAACAAACCATTCAGCGATAGCCTCAGGAGGATCAACCTGTTGATGAGACTCAGACATATTTTGATGTTGTCGGTAGTAAGGACCGTCATGGACGGATATTTGGGCTAGGTTCATTTGCGAATACTTGTTATTCGCAATCCCCTATGTCCAGTACAGCAACGTCTATCAGACAAGGACAATCGTCGGAAGTCACCGAGCTTGGGGCCACATTGGATATGGTAATGAAGAAGATGAATCACATGCAAGAGAAGATGAACCAGATGACTCACATACAAGAGCAAATGGAGCAGATGACTCGACTGAGACAGGAGCTAGAGTAGTTGAAGGGAAGGGGTAGCATCTCTGAGCACCCTCCATTACCAGGACATTAGGATTGTTGTAGTCATTTGCTTTGAATTACAAAAATATATTATGTAAACTTGAATGTTTTTATTATCACTTAACAAAATTTGAACTTTATATTACCAATTAACTTCTGTTTCAACAAATTTAATATATATACAAATTATATTAATATACACAGATAATTCACAACTATTCAAATTATGCATTATTTTAATAAGATCATTAAACAAATTTTAATGTCGGGATTTTAAAAAAATTTCTAACTTCCAATTACCGACGGATTAAAGGAAACCGTCGAAAAACATGTTAACATATTACCGATGAAATAAGGACACAGACGGAAACTTATTTGCATACTATCGATGGAACATCGTATACCGTCAATAAGTTGTTCGTTTTATTTACCAACTGCTTCTATTAATCTGTTCGCATATTTACGCCGATATATCGACAGTTTCGATAATTCTGTTGGTATTTTTTACCTACGGATTTGATGTTCCATCGTTAAAGTTACCTACACCCGCATTAACAATGACTTTGTCGACTGTTAAATTCTATCAGTAAATATTAATCACAACGGAATACTTAGATTTAGCGCTGGTTTTGTCCTTAGATTTGGCTAAAGTGTGCATACCAATGTTCCTTTTTGCCTAAGGTGGTGTTCCAGTAGTTCTATTTTTCGTTATCTGTTCTTCCTTGGAAGCCTACCAGCTATCAGTGACCATCTTAGACACAAACAACAGAGCAAAGCCAAACAATAACGTCAGTGATATGTTAGTATCGTGCTGCTAAAGCTTGGACAAAAGAGAAGATAAAAGGTAAATAGTAGATAATAACCTGTTGCACAGGAGCTTGTGAAGCCTGACGATGAGCTCATCCTCATCCGGTGAGAAGTTTCCTCTCTTGATACCAGGTCTCAGATAGTTCAGCCACCGAAGCCTGCAACTCTTGCCATGTCTCTTCAAGCCTGCAAGTCATAATGCTTCTCAATTGTTATCACTTTCACTTAATGAACTTCTAAGAAGAAACTAATATTCACCTGCTCTCCTGGGGAGGCTCCTCCACTTGCCATCACCATGAACCTTAATATAGTTTGTGAGAATCTTATCTTCAGGGGCAGTCCATGCACCTCTGTTTAAGCCCTCCTTCGCGCAGCAAGGACTCCGCCCCATTTGGTACTATTCTCTGCTTTTCTTCAAAAGAAGCGGCCGTTGTGGTTCCGCGAACTCGCGTTTACTAATTGTAGTGCACTGGCACATCCCTCTTAAACATCCGACAGACTTAACTAACTGACTACTGTCTAATTACTATTATGAGCAAATAATTATAATAAGTAAAAACAATTTAAATAATATCATGATAATAAAAGATTGGATCTTTCTTCGAAGGTGATGTATAGAATAGTGGCAAAGACGCAATCAACAAAAAACATATCAAATCCCATAATTGTTTAGGATTATTCTTTGCTCAACCTTTCGTTCTTATGTGTTTATGTTTTCTCCGATGCTGCTCTCTGATTCTCAGGCTACGGCGGGAAGAGAAAGGAAAAGAAGACAACGACAATCGCTTTCCGAGAAACGGATTGTGCAGGAAGGGAGAGAGAGGGTGCAAGGAAATGCTATGGAGATTTTGGATGAATCTTCTCAAGTAATGCTGGTCTTGCACGAGTCTTTGAGAACAAGCCAGGAAAAAGAAAAAGTGCCGTAAAAGGTTAATCTCTATATCAAATAGCAGGTGTCTGGCTACTTTAGGCGGTAGGTGGTCAGAAATCAGTTGGAGCTTCTTTCATCTCACATACTTGTGTGACCTTGCTCTTCCAGGTACGAGAAGATATTGTGAAAGCAAAGTGATAGAGCAGCTGAACAATCAGAATTTTTTTCTACAAATATATTCTTATTTTATTGATGCACTTACTATAATTTAAGCTTCGGTTGTTGTGGAGGATTTGAAATAAATGCGAGACCTTGTGTTTGATAAATGGCAAATAGGCATGTATTAATGGTGTAAACATGATAATTAGCTGGCCGTCACATCCTACTGCTCATATACTATTAAGTGGGCATAGCACATGTAATACTCGTACTCCCCACTGGTATCTTCATTTACAAGGAACAGCTGGGCGTGGTGAGTTGAATAGTACAAGAGGACAAATGCATGTTACCACTGGTTTAATTAAACCAATGCGAACTTAATTATCAAAACATAGCAATAATGTTGTAACGGATAATGTCAACTTGAGAACCGATTTATCTATTTTGGTGCTTTCTTGGAAACAGATAATAAGGTATGAAGAAGATCAATCCAATCCCTTCATAAACTCCACATCCCATGAGCATCGGAGAGAAAACAAAAACAGAAAGATCCCACCATCAACATCCTGCCTTTTTAAACATTATTTTCATGTGCCTACTGCCTACATAATTTTCAAACTACTGCATTAGTAGATAATTAAAATTAACCAAATCTGTCGGTGATATGTTGCTGATTCGTAATAATCCAAATTGCTTGTAAAAGTGCCTGTAAAACTTTCACGTTCTTACCAAATGTCTCCGACAAATATGCATTAAGTTTGATCAACAATAACTATCAGAACGTTATGCCCTTTGGCTTGTGTAAATCTTAACCCGATTACTGAATATAAGTGAAGAAGAAAACCATATGTTTACCTTCATCTAGCAATCTGCAGGTTCACTTATAGTTATACTCAAAATTGAATTAAAAAATAATAATTCGGATTTAAGCAATACAATATAGCCGACTTTCGTCTCTAATACCAAACGCAAAGCCATGGTTGATGGAGATGACAGAGAGTCAACTAATTAAACTTAAATCATTGAAGTTTAATTTAACTCTCTTAAGTAATTAAGAATAAACCATGCAAGGAAAAAGAAAGAACGCCGCATCATGATTCTGCTCTGCATGTGGTGCACGGACGCGTACTCTAAAGTCCTCTCTCTCTATCTCTTATATTATTCGACTTAAAGACAGCGAAAGGCCTTTGTTTATATACGTGTAAAATGGCCCCCATTCAATGCACAGTGGATTCCTTTTCTCTTAGCTACAAGACACGCCCCAAGATTAGGACCAGAGTTAAAACTATGCGCCATGCCATTCTGAATTTAACGGATACGAAGTATAAGATGTCTGAACCATATATGATAAACTGGTATGAGGTTATCTTGTTGTACCGTTCAGGTGATGTAAGCTCCTTGGACGCTATCTCCCGTAGGCTGCATCTAGTGACAGCTAGATTTATGCCTGAGTTGAAATCAGTTTTCATCAATCCTGGGACTTTTGGTGTCTTCCAAAGCTAATCTTAGTGTGTAATAAAATATAAAAAAATAAAATTTTAATTAAATCTTATTAAAAATAATTTTTTTATTTTAAATATAAAACTCTAAAACCAAAGCCATGTGTATAATTAATATGACAGAGGTGAGGGTAGGCGTGAGCCGAGGGATCCCTGCCTAGGAACATCTATAGATTCTATTCTCCTCCTGTATCATGTGCGTCGGGTCCACGATGATTGATGGGAGTTCATGAGCCCCACTTTTTGGATGTATATATAGATATATATACATATTCTAACAAACAAGCTCTCCTCGGGTATCTGGATAGGCTCGGATCCGAAGCTGTAGATTCCCCGACCCCGGTTGTACACGCGGCCCTTCCTTATTGCACGAAAACAGTTGTTCGCGAGATCTTATTTGTAGTATGTTGTAACTCGGTCGAAGAATACGGTTGGAAGTTCCCATTCTCGGGCGAGACGAAGAGCCGCCGGTGGACTAGGGGCAGACCAAACTGGTTTGGTCGAAACAAATTTACGATGATGCCCTTCGTTCCTAGTTGTTTTAGTAAATATAATTATTATTAACTCTCTCGAAATATTAATAAGTAATATTATTTTGTCAATTCAGATTTAACACAAGCTCACAAGGAACGTGCCACGTGTCCTAGATATTGACGCAAGGAGAAATCGTGCCGTCTATCTGAGCAACAAACATGGTAGAAAGACCCATCTCCCACTGACTGACCTGAACAAAATCAAAAATAAAAATATAAGCATAATATTTAGTTTAGACACGCAGGTGGTCCGAGCGTGACTGTCAAATCTACGTATCTCTCTCTCTAGAAAGCCTCATAATTTCACAGACAACCCCTTTGTTTTCTCTCTCTAGATTCAGTTTCAAAACATCGCCGATCTTTGCCTCCTTCTTTTATACCTCGGAAAGAAACCAATTCCTCGTCTTCTTCAAATCACTGTCTTTTCTTCCAGAATATAATGTTCAGATTTTCAAGGTGAGGTGGGTGGTTATATAATATATTTGGATGAGTAGGTATTATTAAATGTGTGTACTATTTCTATATCCATACAGGATAAAAAGCAAAAGTTACGATATATACATATGTATATGTAACTGTAACTATAACTATACTTTATACCTTCCCAGTTTCTTTCTTCTTCTTNNNNGTTTATTGATTTCTTCAGTTGATGGGTTCATTAAAATTTTCATCTTTTTTACTCTTCTGGTTTTCCCACTTTCTACACTCAAAACCCCGTTGATCTTATTTCTGCATATGGTTGTTTTAGTAGCTTTTTTTTGGTCGCTCCTTCTCCATCTGATTCTGGGTATTTCAAGATATAATATGTGTTGTATTTTCTATGAAGATCTCCCTGCTGGGCTGTTTTCGATTCTCTACGGGAAACTCGTTTGAATGGTTCTTTTTCCACTTCGGGAATTTTATGCAGGCAGTTCAGTGACTGCAGGTTTTTATCGTACGGGTTTTGACGCTTGAATTCTCAGTATTTGTCCTTTTTGGTTTCTATTGTTGTTGATTTTTAAGCAAATCCCAACGTTTTCTAGTTTTTGTGTGTTTTAAATTATCGATGTTCCAAAATATTCAAAATTTTGGTTCTGTAAGGTTAATGATGTTATGTCTGCAGCAGTAGTACACTACACACCTCATTGGCCTCATCTTCTGTGCATCATTGACTGGGCTTTTTTGGTCTTTGAGATTTTTCCCCGAAACTGAGTTTTTAGGTGGGCATTTTCTCAGTACATAAAAAGAGTTCCCTTTTATGGAAACGGGATCTGCTTTCGCAGATTTCATCATATTCAATAATAATAATTTTATTATTGTTATTATTATTGGTTCTTGTTCTTAGATCCGTGTGGAAGTGGAACCCAGGTCATGATTTCTACTGCATACTCTTTGTCCCATATGGTTAGACCGAGTTTCTCATGTTTTTTGTCTGGGGCTTTGTTTAACGCAGCCAAGTCTAGATGGATAGATATGATTGTGGATGCTTATTGTAATAGACAGATGTGTACAGTATACCAAACCCAGTCTCATCTTCTTTTTGTTCTTCCTCACAAAATCCTCATCTTTTTTCTTGTTCTTTGATGCAGGATTGGTTTTTGATTTGATAGGGAATTCTGACTCCAGAAAAGGAAAAAGTTAAAATGGAGGGCGACACATTCTCAGCTCTTGGGAATGGTACTCAGATAGATGGCAAGGTCTTGCAGACATTTCAGAAGAACTTCGTTCAGGTACAGAACATCTTGGATCAGAATAGGCTACTCATCAATGAGATAAACCAGAACCATGAGTCTAAGATCCCTGACAACCTCAGCAGAAATGTGGGTCTAATTAGGGAGCTGAACAACAATATCAGGAGGGTTGTTGACCTCTATGCTGATCTTTCCAGCTCCTTCACCAAATCCATGGAAGCTTCCTCAGAAGGTGATTCTAGTGGTGCTTTAAAATCTGACGGCAAAGCTGGTCAGAAGAGACATAGGCCTGCATAGAAAGATCCCGTTTTTCATAATTCTTTGCAGAGCGAGGAGTGAAAGCTCACGGCTGTGCTGAGGTAGTAAGAACCGTGACTATTACATTTTGTAACTTTTTGTATCTGGGAATCATCTCCAGTTCTCACCCCAATCCACTCTGCATTTTCTTCTTAGAGAAATAATTGGCCCAAAATTCTGTCCAAATGTAACTGTGTAACTGTTGATCTAATGGAAACGAAGCATATTTATGCCATCTACGTTTTTGTTCTTTCTCTGGTTCCTTATGTCACTTAGAGCAAACTTTTTGCATCTCTGTTTTTTGGTGTTACACTCAAGCACTCAACTGATCGGCACTTAATTCTGTGTGCTCTGCTTTTTGGATGAAAATTAAAGACTTCCCTGATACCCCAAGTGAACAGATTTAGGCACTTTTGGCTTCTAGTTACCTTTTATGTTTGTCAAAAGTTTGATACCATTATTGCTCTTTACAAAACATTTCCTGCGAATCTTATTTTTCATAAATGCTTGTTCTCTACTTTTGCTTACTTTTTCAATTTTTGTGATTTTAAACTGTCCAAGAAGACCCCTTTTCGTTCCCTTTTCAACATTAAGCAAGTTCTTCCAGGCCCTTGGCTGAGAATTGAAGTGGGGAGCTTGAAGATACCGTTTTGTGTTCTCTCCTACAAGGACGAAGCCTACATTTTTCTTCCTCCCTTTTTTTTCCCCCCAATTTTCCTCTATCCTTTTTCCGCCCACTCTCCTCCTCTTTGTCATGAAATCACTGTCCCGGGTTTTGCTATTGTTTGTGGTGAGCTAACATACTTTGTTACACGTCTGGGAAGATGCTCTGCAGCAGTGTAAGAAGAAAGCAGCTTTTTTGGATAATCTTTTTGGTTCCCAATCACACACCACCACAAGAACAGAATCTCAGATAAGAAATGATGAGCTTTTGACTATTTTATTATCTGTTGTAACCAATGACAAGGGCTTAGTCCTGGAGGGTTATTTGACAGATGGAAAATATAGTATTCTATAGGCAGCTTAAAGCAAAACACTAGAGTTTCATGAGACAGACAGGCATGTACAAACAGTGACACCCAGTAACACGACAAAGAGCCCCAAAGGATGTTTCTTATTAACTTTATTTTAATATTCTTGTATGATTTGAAGCTTAACTTCTCCATTCTTATCCCTTTCCTTCCTCTACTTAGGTTCTTTCTCTTTTACTCTCCGATCTCTTTCCTTTGAATTATTCTCTTTTGGCAATAAAAGCCCTTTATGACTTGCTTCGAGTTGTTGATTCCTACCACCAGCAAAAACCGCAGCAGCAGCAGCAGTGAGTTCCCTCCCTCTCACTGATTGAGAAGATGTCTCTCCTTTTGTGGACCCACTACATCTCGTAGCCTAATCTTCTGATCTTAGGAGAAGAAATGGCCCCACATGAGTGATTGCTGGAAATGGCTTGTTCCCTGTTAAAATGATATTTTCTAAGTTAGTGGCGAGGGTGTGCATCGGCCATTCACGTTCCTTTTAGTTCAATTCTTGCTTCAACATCATTTCTTGGTGAGGTCTTTTTGATTCTCTACAAAACTGAGTAAATCATGTCCAACTTGTTCCCTGTAATTTTGTCCCTATCTAAGCCTGTTAGCTAACAACAACTATGCTATGCTTAGATAGGTAATACTGCACATTCATGTCACTGCCAATGTACTGCCATTAAACGGTGCCATTGATGTGAAGTGTCGAGGTATAAAGGACCGGCACTTATTACTGCTGTTTTGTATAAGGACCCGCTAGATAACGGTGGAATTTGTTAGCTTTTTTATGGTATTAAAACATTATTGTTGTGAATGTCCAAAAAAAATCAATATTGATATGTAAGAAAAATAATTTATTGATTAACTTATTTATCTTTAATAAGTTGATTTCTAAAAGTTTTATAAGAGGAGCTTTTGGAGTTAGCTGTATTACACTTCACTTTATTCTTTACTTTTGCTTTGTATATTTTTAAATTGAAATTTTGAAGAATATAATAAACAACTAAATTAAACTTTTAAATTTTATTTAATTATTTTGCATTTTAAAATACCATATTATTAATTTTTTGAACATAAAGAGTCACATTAAATTAATATTTTTAGTATATAACTACTATATATCGTATCTGTGTCATACTATAATTATAGACATTTTAAATTTATTAAATAATAAAATTCATACATATTATATGAAAATACTAATATGATAAAACTCACTACATCATTCATATTAATAAATAATTTAACGTTGTATTATTATTATTATTATTATTATTATTATTAAAGTTATAAACTTAATTTTTGTGAAATTAAATATCTAAATCTAAATTCTTATAAGAATATCCAACGAAATACTAAGAAATATAATATTCATGCACTGATAATTTTTTAAATCAAGCTCTAATAAGTCATTTTACACATCAACAATTCACTCTAAATAGCTAATTTTACCATATATCTTTAATAAACAACTGATAAAATCAGTTAACAGGTAATGCAATCTATTGTCTATCAAACAAGATTAGTATCTGTAATTACTTGAAGGAGAAGCTTAAGTGAAAATGAAAGAATCATATAATACTGGAAATCCTAAGAATGAAATGAACAAAATCTGCAAGTAGACATGATTGGTTACTTGCACTCGATGGCCTTTGATCTGGCTTCATTGACACAGCGAACAAGCTATTGTTAATTTCTTGTTCCAACATTTATTTTCCAACCCCAGAACCATATTGTTTGATCACCCATGATCCTTACTTTACAGTTATAAGAAGTCAAAGTCTGTTTGTGTAGAGATTGTTTTATTTTATCGCAATTATATT
>JAOQMP010000008.1:2297770-2315901 GCA_027563575.1 Erythroxylum pedicellare
GAGTGACTGGCGAGTTGCAGTATCTGGATGGCCCTTCCATCGTATCGTCTACCTTCTTGAACAAGATAATTCACACATCGTAAGCATATATATGGATTAGTTTTGTAACAGTAGAGCATAATTGACTGTCCTCATACATTTTTGCAGGCTCTTGAATGAAACTCACGTGTATACAGAAGAAAATGCGAGGTATCTTCATGGGCATGGAGTTGCCGATACCGTTGACTTGTCCGGAACTGTAATTTGAAAGGATAATGAACATCAATATATGAATAAGAATGTTGTTGCTTCAAGACTTGGCAATAAATTCAACTCCATGTTAGCTATATGTCTTAGATATATATATATATATTAGAGCATAGAATCTTTGTTCTTGGTAACACTTGGACCTTCCTGGCTTAACAAACAAATAACTTATGATAAAACTTTCCAATTCACAAGACTTTATATTTCAATACTTAATTAAATTATTAATCAAAGTTTTCTTTAGGTTCACTTAATTAGACGATTAATTAGTTTTGTTGAAAAAATTATTATTTAATTTGAATTTATAGATTGAATTATATTTTTAAGTGATTCTTAAATGATTTATTTACATAATTGTCAAAAGAATTTACAATTATAAATATATGATCTTATTGAGTATGAATGGATTATTATTTCATTCTCCAAAAATTAAATTATTTTAGAGAATTTTCTGTCCTAGAAAATTTTGATGAATTCTCGACTGAATCAATTGTGTACAAATTGAATCATACTGCATTATCAATGATTACATTTTGGAAGAATTAAGAAATTCCTTTTGCACCAAATCCCTGGTTGAAGCAAAGTTCACTAAATGCTAATCACAATATTCTAATTCAACAGTCATATTAAGGGATATAACATTGCAAAGTTTTAAATCCCTAATGGATGATGTCTCAATTCAAGTATCAAGGTCTTGGCAATCAAGAATTTTGATGACTATGATTACTGATATCTTCTTCAAGTTCTAATTCAAAATAGGTTATGATTTAAAATCACACAAAATTAACTTGGGTAAAGCTTTTTGTAATCATTGTTTTGTAATGGATTGCTTCAAATAATTTCTCCATGTTTGTTAGGAAAGTGCTTCAGGACTGAAACACGTTCATATGCTATCATGTTTTTTCTGTTTTTATGTTTATGATGTCCTAGTCTTTAGGAAGCAGTTAAGTTTTTTTTTTAATGATGTTGATCATGGTTTATTTTTGGGATCATGTTGTTAGTAGTTAGTTATTTTGTTCAAGTTTATATTGTAATGTCTCCATAGATTAATAAGTTCAGTTTTTCTTCTTCAACAACGTTGCTCTCATTATCAAAGAACCGTTGCATTCCTTTTACCCTGTATCCTTCCTTTTGTTCTAAAAATTGCCTACAATTGGTATCAGAGCGGTCTTCTTAAGGGACCTGTGAGTGAGTGAATTTGATAGGCCATGGACGCAGCTGAAGCAAGTTTCTCCTCAATTGTTCCACCAGTGTTTGATGGAGAAAACTACCAGATATGGGCAATACGTATGGAGACATACTTGGAAGCCTTGGATCTTTAGGAAGCAGTGGAAGAAGACTATGAAATTCCTACACTTCCAAACCATCCCACAATGGTACAAATCAAAGCGTAGAAGGAGAAGAAGGCAAAGAAATCAAAGGCAAAGGCTTGCTTGTTCTCTACAGTTTCATCCACCATATTCACTCGTATTACGGCTCTAAAGTCAACAAAAGAGATATGAGATTATCTTAAGACTGAGTGTGAAAGAGATGAAAGAATTTGGGGAATGCAGGTGCTGAATTTAATTTGGGACTTTGAGTTGCAGAAGGTGAAGTAGACAAAATCCGTCAAAGAGTATTCTGATAGATTGCTTAATATTGCAAATAGAGTTAAGTTACTCAGCTCTACCTTGTTAGACTTAAGAATTGTTGAAAAAATTCTTGTAATTGTGCTTGAAAGATTTGAGTCCACCATCACTACCTTAAAGAATACTAAGGAATTGTCCAAGATTACTCTGGCAAAGCTGATGAGTGCCTTGCAAGCACAAGAGCAGAGGTGACAAAGCATCGAGATGATGACAAAAATAGGAGGCAGTAGAATAAGAAGACTCAAGCAGCAGGAGAAAACTCAGCCATTGGCAGCAAAAGCAAGGCTAGCAATAGAAAATCTGGCACAAAAAAGGACTATCCTTCATGTCAACATTGTGGCAAAAAGGGTCACCCTCCTTTCAAATGCTGGAGGAGACCTGATGCTAAATGTAGCAAGTGTAATCAGATGGGACATGAAGTAGTTATATGCAAGAACAAAAATCAACAGCAAGGAGATGAAGCCAAGGTTGCTGAGCAGGAGGAGGAGGATCAACTCTTTGTGGCTGCATGTTTTGCAGGTAGTGAAGCAAGTGAGAGCTGGCTGATTGACAGTAGCTGCACCAATCACATGACCAATGATAGGGAGCGTTTCAAAGATTTAAGGCCAACTAATATCACCAAACTTAGGATAAGGAATGGTGATTATATTTCAGTCAAAGGAAAGGGGACAGTTGCAATAGCAAGCTGCTTAGATACAAAGTTCATTTATGATGTTCTCTTTGTTCCTGAAATTGATCAGAAACTATTAAGTGTTGGTCAATTACTTGAAAGGTGTTTTAAAGTTAATTTCAAAGGCAAGCACTGCTTGATTAAAGATGCAGCTGATCAAGACATTTTCAAAGTGAAAATGAAAGGAAAAGTTTTGCTTTAAATCCAATGGAGGAGGAGCAAGCTGCATTTCCAATCAAAGATTGGCACAAGAGACTTGGGCATTATCATCATTAGGGGCTGCTGCACATGAGATCAAAGATGATGGTAAAAGATCTTCCAGAATTTGAGGAGCAAATTCTAAATTGCAAAGCATGTTATCTTGGGAAGTAAAACAGAAAACCATTTTCACTGTCAACCTGGAGAGTCACACACAAGCTGTAACTAATTCACACAGATGTATGTGGCCCTCAAAGAACACCTTCCCCAAAAGGTAATATGTATTACACTGCTTTCATTGATGATTTTACAAGAATGTGTTAGATATTTTTCTTGAAATTCAAGTTAGAAGTGACTGGAGTGTTTTGCAAGTTCAAGAAAATGGTGGAAAACTAAAGTGACTGCAAAATTCAAATTGTGAGATCTGATAATGGGAAGGAGTCTACTTCGGTAGAATTCAACCAAATTTGTGAAGATGTAGGCATTGAACATCACTTAACAGCCCTTTACTCTCTACAACAAAATGGAGTAAGTGAGAGACGAAATAGGTACATCTTGGAGATGACAAGATGCCTGCTACACGAGGAGAATTTACTAAAGAAATTTTGGGCCGAGGCAGCAAATAATGTTGTTTTTCTTCAAAATAGGTTTCCCACAAAAGCAGTGAAGGATCAAACACCATTTGAAGCTTGGTATGATTACAAACCATCTCTAAAATTTCGCAACGTATTTGCTTGTTTGTGTGTCACTCATGTTCCACAAAGCAAGTGAGATAAGCTTGATAAAAGAGCATCACCGGGTATTTTTATAGGTTACAGTCCAGTCAGCAATTCCTATAAAGTCTTTCAGCCACAAACTGGAAGTATTGTTGTTAGCAGGGATGTGCACTTCGTGGAAGATGAAGAATGGAACTAGGATAATGCAAACAAGATGGATCAAGCCTTGAAAGATCCGAAGCTCAAGCTTCCTGTTTCAAACATAAAAGAATACGGAGATGAAAATTGATAAAATGAGATAATAAATGATGTTCCTATAAGAGGTACTAGACCAATCTTTGACATTTACGAAAGATGCAACATTGCTGTGAGTGAACCTGCAGATTATAAAGAAGCAAAAAAGGATCAAAGGTGGTTAGCTGCAATGAAGGAGGAGCTGTCCCTGATTGAAAAGAACAAGACATGGATCCTGGTGGAAATGATGATTGAAGGTGATTGGAGTGAAGTGAGTGTACAGAACTAAGCTAAATGTTGATGGTTCTATTAACAAACACAAGGCACGACTTGTGGTGAAAAGCTATGCTCAATTTTTTTGGCGTAGACTACTCGGATACCTTCTCAGCAGTTTCTCGTTTGGACACCATAAGGCTTTTACTTGCTGTAGCTGCTTAAATGAATTAGAAAGTATATCAGCTAAATGTAAAGTCAGCATTTTTAAATGGTGTTTTGCAAGAGAAATTTATATCGAGCAGCCTGAGGGTTTTGAGAAGAAAAGAGAAGCGGACAAGGTGTTTCTTCTCAAAAAAGCTCTTTATGCTTGGTACAGCAGGATAGATGATTACCTACTGAGCTGAGGCTATGAAAAAAGTCTGTTTAAGGCTACCATTTATGTTAAATGACAGGGAAATGATGTTATGATAGTTTCTTTTTATGTTGAAGATTTGCTGCTAATAGGAAATGATACATGGTTGGTTGAGGAGCTCAAACGGGAAATGATGAATTCTTTTGAGATGACAGATCTCGATCTGTGACGTTCTTTCTTGGAATGAAAATTAAGCAAGCTAAGCATGAAGTCTTCATCTGCCAGAAGAAGTATACCAAGGAGATCCTGAAGAAGTTTAAGCTTGAAGAATGCAAGGAATTAAGCATTCCTATGAATCAAAAGGAGAAGCTGTGTAAGGAAGATGGTGTTGATAAAGTTGACGAGGGATACTATGGAAGCTTGATTGGTTGCTTGGTGTATCTCACAGCAACACGACTTGATATTTTGAATGCTGTAAGTATTTTGTCTCGGTTTATGCATTGTGCAAGTAAATTGCATCTCAAGATTGCCAAGAGAGTGATTCGATATGTCAAAGGCACAAGTGATTTTGGTATTAAATTCACAAGATGCAAAGAGTTTAAGTTGGTTGGTTTCTCAGACGGTGACTGGGGAGGTTTCATTGATGATATGAGAAGTACTTTAGGCCACTGCTTTACTCTTGGATCTAGTGTTTTCTCATGGAGTTAGAAGAAGCAAGAAACTGTGGCTCAATCCACAGCTAAAGCAGAGTTTGTTGCTGGAACAACTACTATTAATCAAGCTTTGTGGCTAAAGGAGATTTTAAAAGATCTTAATATGGAGCATAAAGAAAGCACGAAGATTTTTGTTGACAACCAAGCTGCTATTGCTATTTCTCATAATTCTGTTTTTCATGGGAAAACTAAGCATTCCAACATCAAATTGTTTTTTTTAAGAGAAGTGCAGAAAGATGGAGCAGTGACTCCAGTTTACTGCAAGTCTGAAGATCAGAAGGCAGATTTGTTTACAAAGCCATTTCCGGTCAACAAGTTGAAGTTTCTAAGGCAGAAAGTTGGTGTTTGCAGTTCCTAAAGCAAGGAGGAGTGTTAGGGAAGTGCTTCGGGACTGAACACGTTCACATGCTATCATGTTTTTCTGTTTCTGATGTCCAGTCTTTAGGAAGCAGTTAAGTTGTAATGTCTCCAAAGATTAATAAGTAATTTCAATTTTTCTCCTTAAAAAACGTTGCTCTCATTATCAAAGAACAGCTGCATTCTTTTTACCCTGCATCCTTCCTTCTGTTCTAAACATGGCCTACAATGTTAATAGAATCTTGTTTTCGTGTTACTCCATAAAACCAATACTGTTGCTCAAATGGTACAGTTGATTTCAGAATTCATAGGTCTTTGGCCAAGTTACAGCTTTTTAAGATATCTTCACGTAACAAATCTTTCAGTTCCTAATACTTTTTATTCGTCTGTATTGGGTTTGTCGTACCGACTTTAACAGATTTCTGTTTTCTATACACGATTCCTTCTCTGTTTTGAGTTTGTTTGATTTTAACAGATTTCTGTTTTGTATACAAGAGTCCTGGTTGTATATACTGATGTAATTCCGTTATAAATAAAGGCCGCAATGCAGAGGGAAGATTATCCCGTTCACTCAACATATTTCGACTCTTTTACAGCCAAGGGAAGAGCATCAAACGAAGAGATTATACAGATTACCACTCAAAGTATCAGAGACACATACAGAGCAAGTGAAAGAATTCATAACATTCTCAGGATGCTACATTTCTTAGCTTCGTTTGACGGGATCGAAATTGGCGACTCCGACGACGGCACCAACGATGGCGACAAGCACAACACCACCAGCAACAATGCTGAGCAAGAAGTTCTTCAGGGACGGTGAGACGCCAGGTCCGGCAGCTTCAGCCACATCAGGGATCACCATGGAAGCTGTAAGAGCACCTGCTGTCAACCCAGTGACGACTTTCTCCTTCAGCGAGGCATTGACTTTAAACTTGCCATAGGACTTTGATACTCCATGAAGCTTAGAAGACCTCATTGGCAGAGGCTTAATGAAAGCCTGAGAAATTGGGAACCTCTTTTGGGTCACAGAAGCTAATGGCATGGCCATTGAAACAGCTGAAGTGGAAGCCATTTTCTCTCCTTACCTGACCTTTGGGTTCTGCTCAATTGACAACGGTAGACTGTACGTGAAGTTCACTGATAATATGAGTTGATGGTACGGTTATGGATGGTTCTTGCGAGAGATAATGAGTGGTAAAGAATTGAGATATCAACTGAACTTGTCGTCCTGATTACTGTCCTATGTGGCAGCTTCTCCACTAGGGAATTTGGGATAAGGTTATCTGACCGATAGGTCCAATCACCATCATGTTTCAGGTTTGGAGCCAGAGATTTCGCATTGACAGTGCCTATTTGGTCCTGCCTGCGGCTAATAGTAACAGTTGCTGTTTTCCCCTTGTTTGGACTTCAATATAAGGCTTATAAGTATCTGGACTTGGGTCTTCAGACCAACTCAAATACAACATATCTGACTAACCCGTTTGACTACGAAAAGAATAACATGCACTATCATGAGCAGTAACGATGAGAATACCAAACCCCAAGTTCATGTGAAGATGAACTGATTCTGCCTATGGGGGGTCAGTTTTCTTCTTTGTTCTATAGGTAAAATGGTCGGATATACCCAAAAAGGACTTCTGTTCGGAGGTTTTGGTTGAGGTTAGTGATGACTCTAAGATCAACGATGCTATCAAATTATTGGAACAGCAAAGTATTATGAAGGTGATAACACCAGTTCAATATGATACCAGGCCCTGATTCTGGATAGAAGCAATAGATTTGCAGCGAAGGGTGATAATGGTGAGCTTAATGATGGTGAAAATAATGAGCTTGAATGGTATAGAGCTGTCAAGTGAAGATCATTGATGATGAGCTGCAACTAGCAATCAGTTTAGGCAAAATATAGAGATACGATGAGAAAGAAGAAGAATCAGAATAACTTGTTGATGAGATTCCTGTGGGGTAAGACGCAGAGGATAAACGGTAAACAAATTTAGAAGGGCTGTTACCAGGAATTAGGAAAAAAGAGTCAGAACTGGATGGTCCATTTCTATGGCCATAAATGCGAAAATACCAGTTACTTTTGTTGCCAAGCGACTGAAGGATAACGCAATAACCTTAAAAGCTGTACGCAGGAGGATCTTGAGACTTCCATAGTTGTTTTAGAATGTATATGAAAGGTCGTGTTCACAAATCCTAGCAGGTATGAAAGGTCGTGTTCACAAATCCTAGCAGGTATTCGAGCTATAATTTTCTAGTCATAGGTTACGAATAGAATACTGACTTTAAAGGAAGATAAAAATGAAAAGGGCTGCATAAATTTCTCATGATAATGAAACAGTATAGGTGAATAGGGCTTCTCTAAATAAGTTGAGATGAAAGTCCTGACGTCCTGTAAAAACCAGAACAAGCAGGAGTACAGTTTTACAGGAATACAGTAATCCTATTTCAGACAGTAGTTAAGATATACACGGACGTTCATTCATTCTCTGAACTTAATTCACCATGTAATTAATTTCCTGCTAAGCGTACATATTTCAGGAAAGATTATAACATCAGGGAGCAAACTGAAGTACAAACAAACCAGGCGAGCCATCATCTTGTAGGAACTGCCATGACTTGAGCTGCTGGTACTGGCCCAACATAACGAAGATGGACTTCTTGAGGTAGAAGGTGATATTTGACACCTAGCTCTTCAAAAGTCTTTTTTAACTCTAACACGAGATCAGATCTTCGATTTCCCCTATCCCCGATATTCTGAAAGTTTATTGTGTGATTAACATATAAAGCCATTTTCATCTTGTTCACATTCTCAATTTCCTTAACTTGCAAGCTGTAGCTTGGACGCCAGTGCTGAGGCTTGCTTTCCAAGTACCTGAAATCTCAGGATTTAGAATATTCAGAAGAAAGCAAAGCTTAAACAGAAAGTTGAACGGTTAAAAAGAGTATTCAGTTCTAACAATGTGAGTTTATCTAAGCAAGACTATCAAAATAACACAATGCATCCTACTCATTTATAATCTTAAACTGAAATGGTTTGTAAAACGGAGAGAAGACATGACATACGCTTTTATTCTCCCTTTCAAAGCTCCAATTGTCTCCATAGAGGTGGAAACATCAACAGCAAATTCCACGGTATCGCTCATTTCAGGGCTCCTGTAAAAGTTGCTAATGGGTTTTGTAGCTAGAACTGAATTTGGGTAGAATATTTTCTCATTATCATATCTCAGAAAGACTGTGGTTAAAATGTTCATCTCTTCAACAACCATCTGCAATTTATCAAAGTCACCCATGTTATAACATTGCTCATAATGAAATAAGATCTGTACTCTCAGTTAGGTGCTTGCCTGAACTCCATCAATTACGCAACGGTCTCCAACGTCAAATGGATGCATCACAAACACAAATATGATGGCTTCAAATATTGTCTTGGCAGTGTTACCAAACATGAATACCACAAGTAAAAGTTGAGACGAAATGAAGACAAGCACACGGGTAGATAAAAATCCCATGAACAGCAACCATACAATAATGATCACAACAAGCACAAATGCTGTAGCCAGCTTGTTCAACTCCTCAATGGCTGTTTTCGTATCGTTTAATGAATGTGCAAGTGATTTACGTTCATTGTAAACATTGACCTGAGGCATAGAACCATTTCCTGAGAGTCATAAAATTTCAGCATAGAACTCAGTGATTGAAATAGTATCGACCAGGGTACACCGAGGTAATTCATAAGTTGAGAATGCAAAAGCTTAAAATTTGATTTAACTATAGATAAGAATTTGTTCAAAGATGTTTCTGGTAGTCTCTTCACAGAGAAGTTGGGAATATGCTTGTTAATATAGTGTGTTCTTAATGATACCTGGTGATTCTATATACATTTTAGCAATCATTCCAATGTGTATGGAAGACAAAAAAGCAGTTGACAAAACTGTGTTTTGATTTGTATGGGCTTGCTAAAACATTAATCAAAGGACTAACCAGCCATTTTTTCAAAGCTGCTCTTTTGATCTTTCCATTTTCTGTTCCTTCAAACAGTGGAATCATATTGTCAACCTCCTCCTTTTTCATGAAGCGCAACAGATCTTCTTCGTCAATGTATCTGGTTTAGTCATCCATACCGTAAATAAAGATAACTTGGGATTAACAAATAACAAATTACTGAAACAAGAAATAGAACTTTCATAAGGAAGACATTCTCACTTGCTACCAGGCTTTGCTACATTCTTGAAAATTTTATATGCAGCAGCTTTTGCTTCCCACTCACTGGTAATCTGCTTGTCCTTCTGCTCACCATCCTCATCATCACTCTGTTCAAGGGTCCCAGAGAGAGTAGTTAACCCTTTAGTGTGGATCACGTTAATCAATCCTTTCATGGTCCAAGCTGAGACCTTCCCATGCTTCATCTTCTTCAGCTTATCCACATCAATCACCTCTTCTTTTTTATCTTGATCATGTTCTTTAAGATTTTTAAAACTCAGTCGACCTGGCGTCGCTGTATAGCTACCAACTTTTTCAGCCATCTCCATCACAGGAGGCCCAGAAAGAGCTATAAGAATGTACTGATGGAAGATTGATTCTTGAATTCTGTCAAAGAATCTATTGACATGAAAAGAAGAGGCTAGTAATTTGACTAAGAAAGTTTTCAGCAGCCATATACCAGCCCCAATTAGACAAGCAGCAAGAGCTCTTGTAATGTAGTTTAGAACCTTTGTAGTATGCCTTGATCTCTTAACTCCTCGGTTAAACAGCAATCCCCATGCTAGAAGTATCAAACCTAACCACATACAAGCCTCAACACTCTTCTTCAACCCATATATAAAATACAAAACCTTTTTCTTAAGCAAAAAGTTCCTTTCAATCAAGAAGACCAAAACGTTTATAAACCACTCCGTAACCAACCCACCACAGAAAATAACTAATACTAGCACACACCATTTCCACAAATCGAGACCCCAGAGCATGGTACTCTGCAATTTGTCAATAGTCAAGCTGGCAATTAACAACCCAATACTGCAAACAAATGCTGTGAACTCAACGACTGTGAACACTTTCCACTTCTTACCCCTTCTTTTGGTCACTTCAACACTTGCAATCTTGTAGACCTCGTCATCCTCATCCTCTGTCTCCAGTCCCGGCGACCCAATCAAAGGCGTCTTTGGAGTAATCGGAGCTGATCTCAGGTCTCCTTTCGGAGTAGTAGCGGTGACATTGTTATTTGGTGAAGCCACATTAGGTGATCTACTGTAAGGTGAGCTTGAACTAGCCAACTGGGTCTTCTCTTCTTTAAAGGTTGCACCTTTTTGATATGGTGGCTCCACAAGTCTTGATTTGGGCTTGGAAAACTCAGAACGTAATAGGGATTTTCGTCGGTTTAAAGACACGTTTTGTGGAATTCTTGGAGGCTTGCACGGGGTTGGATTTGGACTTAAACTTGAACCCGGCATTTCTGCAGAAGGAGAAGTTGCAAATGAAGATGTCTGCACTATTAATCTAGGATTCCCAGCTTCTGTCAACTCAAGACTTGGACTTTTTGGAGAAGAACTCAACTGAGAATTCTTAGCGAAGCTGTAATCATTAGGATTGTCATTTTGTTGGACGGTAAAGAAAGGCTCTTCGGCGCTTGAAATTTGGAGTACAACATCGTGTGCTCCTTTCTTCTCCGATACACCTTTGCCAGCATTCATAGATGCAGTCTTGTCTCAAAGGCAAACCCCAAAACCTACAAGAATTAGCAAGGGAAACAAGTAAAGAATCAAAACTCTAAACACCCGACAAAACTGACAAGAATCTTAAGTTAAAGCTGTCGATATAAGAAACTTTAACAATCCATGGATGTTCGGCCCTCAAATCCTCCCCTATCCCATTGAATCTCAGCCATTTATTTACGTGGTTGATCACGTCCCGCAAGTTCTTTAAATGACTACTGATCTCATCTCTATCTTTCTACGAATTTCTTTTCATTTTTCTTTATTCCAACTTGCACACACGAGAATTAGGTGTGCAGTTCTTTTATATTACTTTCCCATGTTCCTTTTTGGTTCACGGAGATCAGAGATGTTGACTGTTTGCTATTTGACGAAGATGAACAGTCGTGGATTCGGTGCAAATCAATCATTAAAAAACCAAAGATGGTTAAGCTAACTAAAACCGACGGAAAAGAAAACATAGTTTATAGTAACATGCTTTGGGAGTGATGTATATCAAACAGACTCGTGTGGAACAATAAAACATCGTATTATATTGTAAGTCTGTAACCAAAATGTTAGATAATCCTTAAAAGTGCACAATGCTGTGTAAAGTTGGCAAAAGGGTTGGCCTGACGAATCTAAGCTAAAATCCAAATTTCAACTCTCTTAAAGAGTTGCAAGAAGATCGAGACATTGTTCTTAGTGATAAATACTTCAAACTACAAGTTCATATAGAATGCATAACGCTAGATCAAGAGAAACAATCCTTTTAGCAGCTAACCACAGCGGTATCTAATTTCTTGCTGGGAGTGGGAGGACTCGTGGTCTCGGTCCCTGTCCCTTGGACATGAGATTTTGCTTGCCCCGACTCTTTTCTGGTGTCCAAATCAACAACCTCAAAATCTGATAGAAAAGGGAAAATCTCTACTTGTCCAAGTATTCTATTCATGGACACACTATCAATCTTACCATCCTTGATATTGTAAAACATCATCTTATAAAAACCTTCCAATAATGTGGTATCAGCATTATAGAAACTTCTTGTACTCCAAAAGGATTCCTTTGTGCTTAAATCTTCGAGGCTTATTGAAGGTCTTTTGTTCCATTCAGCTTCACAGTTCTTCCTTTCCATAACCCACAATTCCATGCAGCTATCTTTTCTATTTCTGATGAATCCAAGCTTGCCTTCGTACGGAACAAGCTCTTCAGATTCATGAGAATCACTGTCTTCAATAATGGCTTCAGGCAACGAAAAGATGGTGTGAGTTTCATTGTTTGGATCAAACCCCAATACATTGTTTCCCGTTGTAACCCAATGAAGAGAACCGCGAGCAGGTACTGGTGGTCGAAAAGCTAGGAACTCACCGTACTGTAGCTTAACATCTTCTAATTCTTTCCATGCCCATGTATCAGAATCGAAAACCTCACATCTCAGAAAATAATATGCTTCGTTATTTTTGAAAAATAGACGGGCAAACTTGTGCTCTGAAAATCTTACAATCTTGTAACGCAACGGGTTTGATCTCAGCACTGTCATTCCGATATTCTTGGTGAAAAACCTTGTCTTGGGATTTGGAATCCTCTGCCATTGTTTAGTGCAAGGTTTGCATACGTAATACTCCGGTATCTTATAGTTAACCGTATCGTTAATCCCGAGCAAGAGTCCTAATCCTCCGGAAGCTGCAATCTTTGTGTGAACGGGTAGGAAATCAAGAGATGGGTTTTGATTAAATGTATGGCGAGACACGAATGTGGAATAACAAGAATTGAAGATGATGGTTTGTACAAAAAAACCAGACACAACACCGGTTCTTTGGAGTAGCAGATTCATGAAAGGGGTGTCATAGGTCATGCTGTTGCATTCTTTAGACAGAGTACGACATTTTGCTAGGGTTTGTAATGAACAACTTGTTAAAATCTGGAAAACCATATCTAGGTGAAGACTACCGTCATCTTCCATTGCTTTGCTTTCCAACGAATTCTGGAAGATGAAGTAGACGAAAGTTGAAATTGCGCTAAGGATTTTCCTGTGCTATAATAAAATGGAGACCAAGAAATTCACTCAATAGCTTCGACACCAAGAAATTCACCGAATAACTTGGAGACGAAGAAATTCACTCAATCAGGCCACTAATGATGTGACTTCATTGGTTTGTTTATTTCAGGAAGAAGATATTTAGTGAGCATAAAATTTTCAATTTATACGGTTTTTTAACTAAAATTTAAAAATCTAATAACATTTAATTTAAATGAGCATAAAATCTTTACTTAAAAAAATATTATGATAGCAATTTTAGCTGTTTCAAAGTCACATATTCAACACTCCTTCTTGATTTTGATACAACAAACTCTAAGCATCTTTTTTCTTTTTCTTTTTCTTTTTCTTTTTCTTTTTCTTTTGCACTCCCATAATTTCATTATTAGGCCTCTCATGAATTTTTTTATTTGTCATTTTCAAGCAGCCAAATCTTTCTTTGTTTTCCACAATGAATGACTGATCCACTTTGTTGGCTTTTTTTTAGATGTTCTTGAACTTGAAGGACTCATTTTGTTTTCATCATATATAGAGGTCTTCTTGTTAATTATATCTTCCTCAGTATTACCAGTGTGATTCTCTTTCGTAAAATCTAATGCAAATCTTTTATTTTGCATTTTGATATTGAACACTTTTCTGTCCATTACATCCTTAATCATGCAGTAGTCGTTTTCAAACAGTACTTTAAAGTCTTTATTAAGTAACTAACAAACACTCAACAGATTTTTGTTTATTGTAGGAACATATAAGATATCAGAAATTAACTTCAAACCTGAATGCCCTTTAATTGCTATAGTCCCATTTCCTTTTGCTTCAATGTAGTCTCCATTTTCAATTTAAACTTTGGAGATAAAACTTATATCAATTTCTCTGACCATCCTTTTATCAAAGGTCATGTGATTTGTGCAACCACTATCAATAAGCTAGCTTTCATTTGGATTGTAGTTAGCTAGGCATGATACTGCAAATAACTCATCCTCCTTCTCTTCAAGTTGATCGTTTATAGCTTGCTTGGCTTCTCTCACATGTTGTTGCTATTTACATATCCTTTCAACATGTCTTATTGTCCACACTTGTTGCATCTTACATCTGACCTCTACCAGCACTTGTATTCTGGATGATTTGTTTTCTTGCAATACGAACATGGTGGAAAATTCTGAACATTGTTGTTATTAATCCTCTTTTTATTGTATGACCTTATTGGATAAGCGTCTTCCACGATTCCTTCTTGCCTCATGAGTCTCCTTTGTTCTTGTGCCTGTAATGCACTTAACAATTCTGCTAAATTGATTTTTGTCAAATCTTTTAAGTTTTCGAGTAATAAAATTGTAGCCTCATATCTTTTTGGGATGGTTATTAGAATTTTTTAAACTATTTTAGAATCATCGAAATTAGAACCAATAAATCTTATGTTATTGGCAATAGCAATGAACTTATTGGAGTAATCCTTGATCGTTTCTAACTCCTTCATTTTTTATATCTCAAATTCTCTGATAAAGTTGAGCACTTGCATTCTTTTGATTCTTTCGTTCCCTGCATATTCCTCCTTTAAGAAATTCTAAATTTCTTTGCTTGTCTTGAGCGTTATGATTCTAAAAAAATTATTGGTGTAACTACTGAAAATAGGCAAGCTTTTGCTTTGAACTTCTTCTGTTTCTTTTCTTTGTGAATTTTGATTTGAGCCACCGTTAGATTTGCAAGCAAGTCCGGAACATCATAGTCTTCATATACAGCTTCCCACAAGTCATTCACTTCAAGAAAGGCCTCCATTCGAACAATGCAACTTAGATAATTTCTACCATCAAACACTAGCAGAATGATAGAAGTGAAGGATGATTCTTAATCTATTAATGTGTGATTTTTGATTTGTAGTGTGGAAAAGCGTAGAATGAGTTATAAGTTATAAATTTAGAGGTCCCTTAAGATCAAGAGAGCTCTGATACCACTTTGTTGGTTTATTTTAGGAAGAAAATATATATGGAGAAGACTCTATATTTTTATTGAACAAAAGCTTGTTAATTTATACAGTCTTTT
Organism: Erythroxylum pedicellare; assembly: GCA_027563575.1. NCBI lineage: Eukaryota > Viridiplantae > Streptophyta > Magnoliopsida > Malpighiales > Erythroxylaceae > Erythroxylum > Erythroxylum pedicellare. The sequence goes on from JAOQMP010000008.1 coordinate 2,312,863, forward strand.
TTTAACCAAAATTTAAAAATCTTATAACGTCTAAACTAATTAAGCGTAAATTCTACACTTAACGAAAATATTCTGATAACAATTTTGGCAGTTTCAAAGTCACTTATTCAACACACTTCCCAAGTTCGAGAACAGATCGTCTGTAGATGGCCGAGACACCATGTAACAGGGTAGAACATAGGTGATTTGATTCCGTAAAGTTCTCACACTTGAATTTCGGGAAATTACAATACCATAATTTTTTTTACTTCAATTATATAATCATTTGAATGGTGTGTTTCTTCTTTTTTATCCTTTTACTTACATATTAATCACTTATATATCATATTTAACCTGAATTCTATTTAAAATATTAACATATGTATACTAAAATCTATTCCCGTTAAAAGATGGAAGGTTTTGGAGTTTAATAACTTGCCATGCAAGTGCTTGTCTCTCTCCCTTATATTGCACAGACCTAATTTCCAATTCTCCATCACAATTCCGTTTCCAGGCTCACGTTTTACCCTCGTCCCACCTCTTATGCTTCATCAATCGACCCCAATTCATAAAAGTTTTTAGAATTTCTAAAAAAGTTTTTTCTTTCAGCTAAATAGTGAAAAAGATCGCGTCTTTTACTTCGTAGGTTCATTCTTGGTGTTGGTTCAGTGTTTGTTTTGTATCATAAAGAAGACGATAATGGAGGATTGGCCGATAGGTTGTACTGAGTTTGTCAAGAGGGGATAACGTCTGATGTGAGAAACGCAAATTGATGCAGCAGAAGTAACCCATTAATTAATCGAGCCAATAACAATGTGTTATTCACGCAATTTAAGTAAAAAACCTCTTCGAGTAAAAACCATGAGATCGAAAAATCTCTTCTATCAATAGGTACAATAATAAGTTCTTTCTAATATTCCACTAGAGATTGCAACAACAACACAAAAAATACAACAATATCAATAACAACTAGAAGAGAAATCAACAAAGAGTTTAAGAAATAATGGCTCAAAGATTGTGTTTTTTCAAATATGGAGGCTGCGTTAAATGTGGAGGGTTGACTAACAGGTTCGTATCTATAGCCTTCGCCTCTCCGCTGGTTAAAAGGAAATTTGTTGAGATTAGAATTATGCAGTATTTTCTGCTAGGGCTGAAAGATTTATGGGTGATTGAGAAACGCATCTGTCTAAAGATTAGAAACCCAGTTGGATGTTTCCAGTTTTGAGGTTGAGTCTTGTTTATTTAGGGTTAGGAATCAAATAGCAAGTGAGATTCTCTGAGACCAATGATTTTGAGTTCAAGAGAGGAGCGCCTAAACAGTAAAATTTCAGCTTGCGTTGTTCTTTCAAAGCAAAGCAACTTCAAGAAAAAGGCAAAATTTTGAGCTAAACGTGAAGTAATTAACAATCGGTTAAATTACAAGTCTTGATAGAAAGCATAACATCAAATCGAGAAATAACAGTCCTTTTATAAGCTATCCACAGCGTTATCTAATCTCTTGCTGGGAGGACTCCTGGTCTCGGTTCCTGTCCCTTGGAAGTGAGGGTTTGCTTGCCCGTACTCTTTTCTGGTGTCCAAATCAACAACCTCAAAATCTGATAGAAAAGGGAAAATCTCTACTTGTCCAAGCATTCTATTCGTGGGCACACTATCAATCTTACCATCCTTAATATTATAAAACATCATCTTATAAAAACCTTCCAAGAATGTGGTATCAGCATTATAGAAACTTCTTGTACTCCAAAAGGATTCCTTTCTGCGTACTTCTTCGAGGCTTATTGAAGGTCTTTTGTTCCATGCAGCTTCACGGTTCCTCTTTTCCATAACCCACAATTCCATGCAACTATCTTTCCTATTTCTGATGAATCCAAGCTTGCCTTCGTACGAAACAAGCTCTTCAGATTCATGGGAATCACTGTCTTCAATAATGGCTTCAGGCAACGAAAAGATGGTGTGAGTTTCTTTGTTTGGATCAAACCTCAATACATTGTTTCCCGTTGTAACCCAATGAAGAGAACCGCGAGCAGGTACTGGTGATCGAAAAGCTAGGAACTCACCGTACTGTAGCTTAACATTTTCTAATTCTTTCCATGCCCATGTATCAGAATCGAAAACCTCACATCTCAGAAAATAATATGCTTCGTTATTTTTGAAATTTAAACGGGGAAACTTGTGCTCTGAAAATCTCACAATCTTGTAACGCAATGGGTTTGATCTCAGCACTATCATTCCAATATTCTTGGTGAAAAACCTTGTCTTTGGATTTGGAATCCTCTGCCATTGCTTAGTGCAAGGTTTGCATACGTAATACTCTGGTATCTTATGGTTACCCTTATCGTTGATCCCGAGCAAGAGTCCTAATCCTCCCGAAGCTGCAATCTTTGTGTGAACGGGTAGGAAATCAAGAGATGGATTGTGATTAGATGTATGGCGAGACACGAATGTGGAACAACAAGAATTGGAGATGGTTTGTACAAAAAAACCAGACACAACACCGGTTCTTTGGAGTAGCAGATTCATGAAAGGGGTTTCATAGGTCATCCTATTGCATTCTTTAGACAGAAGTCGACATGTTCCGATGGCTTCTAAAGAACAACGTGACAAAATCTCGTAAAGCATATCTACGGGAGGTGATTCACTACCACCGTCTTCCATTGAAATATTTATCATTTCAAATACAAAACTATGATATTCAATGGAAGTATACGTTTTTTATAAAATTTTACAAGCAGCTATTTATAGACTAAGGTGAAAGAATTCAAGTTTGATTGGGGAGAAGCCTCTAAAAGAATCCAGGTTTGAGTTGGATAGAGAATTTAGGTTTGAGTTAGATAGGACTCGAATATTTTAACTTTTGAATTAAATTTATAAACTTTTTAAAATCAGATTTTTAAGGATATTCTTATAATAAAGTTATTATTATAATATAATATTAGATATATTTAAACTTTATATTAAACTCTTAAGGACAATGAATTAAATTTTTATTTTTTAATTATTTAAAATTTTGAATTAAATGTGTAAACTTTTTAATATCTGAATTTTTTAGGATATTCTTGT
>JAOQMP010000008.1:2331045-2343469 GCA_027563575.1 Erythroxylum pedicellare
ACCAAATAGGTTTTTATTTTCAGTTTTTATATTACAAATTTCAACCAAACAGGTTTTTATTTTTTTAAGAAAAAAACAGAAACAAAAAATAGGAAACAGAAACCAAAAACAACAACAGAAAAACAAAAGTGGAACCAAACGACCCCCTAATAAACATTCTATTAATTAAGGAGTCTGGAAAGGTCTAAAAGTAAACACTTAGACCTGCATAAAAATATATACACATTAAAATTTTAAAAAATTAAAAACGACAAAAGAAAATAATACTAATAATAAAAACATGAAAATATACAAATAAATATGTATAAAAATATAAATATGTACACAAATAATAAAATCATGGATATAGAGCAAGGTTAAAAAAAAAATGTAAATAAACTCACAAATAAGAAAATAACTAAATCAAATAAGTTAATATAAAAACTTTAAAAGAGGATGTTTAGTTTACAAGTTTAACTTAGATACGACCTTATCGATTCTCTCTGCACACTACAAACATTGGGTCGTAAGGAATGTGTTTCACAAGCACATTTAGAGCTTGTTGGCCCATATTTTATGTAGTTTGTTCCATGACAGTCCTGGGTTTTCAAGCAGTACTACAGAGAAGAGCCTTAGGTCCATGTTCATTTTTAAGTAATTTATAATTTTCATTCGCTACCAAAAGAATGGTGAATCTTGAGAATAAGAGCAATAATCATGAAAATAAAATCTTTCATTAACATCCATGTTGTGCCAGACCACCCACATTACTGTAAAATACACAACGACCTTGCTCTTTTATCCATAATCCACCCACCCATTCTTATATATATTATATATAGGTTATGTTCACGATCTCCATCCTCTGGTAGTTTACTCCTGCAATAATGAAGTCGGGAAACTTCACAGGCATGTAACAGCTTCAGGGATCGCGTATGCGTCTTTCTCAAAATCAAGCTGTGCCAATGGCACCTATTCAGATATCTACTGAAGGGATATGGCAATGAAGAGAGGAAGAGAGGAAGAGACAAAAGAAGAACACAACCCCACAAAATTAAGAGACACAAGCTGATACTGTGTTTGCTTTTGCTTTAGTATTACAAGTATTGCTCGTGTATCCTGGCTCGGTTCTCCTCCCACCAGAGTCTGGCATGCATCTCCCCAAATCTCTCTCGGCTGCAACACAATGCACACACAATGAGAATGTGAAGATCAAGTGAATGCTGTTCCAGCCAAAAAACAGAACAATTGGCTCTTTATATGGCACTCTCTTCCAAATTCATCCCAGTGCAGAAAAAAGGTGTTAATCATTCTGTCCTAAAGTTGGCGGAGGAATGTTACCTGAATCTGACACGTCTTAGCTCCCTTTTGCCACCAGGTAAGGCTCTGATAGTAATGTAAACTCCTGGTTCATCCTGTTCAACCCATTCAGTCTCCATATCACTAGCATTGCTGAATGAAAGCTCTCCCGAACGATCTGCGTCTCTCGACGAGCTACTTCTGATAGAAGCATCCATTGAGGATGTTTCTGTCTTGGCGCCACTGATGCTGGACAGTTTTGGCGTTGATGTTTGACCCGAGTCACAACAATTGCGGACTTGCATCGAGTGGTGGTCAAGTGAATCCGAGGATGAATAGCCCAGACCCATCCCTGCTGGTCGGTACAAGTTACGAGGTAACCTTTCTCTGGTAAGAGGTGGTGTCACTGGACTGTCTTCCGCAAATTCCATCTTCGAGGTCTGAACAGGTAGACATTGTTACTCTTCAAACATCATATCTAAGTGGGTGCATGATCTAGTCTTTGTTGGATAATTAAGGAGGAGTTTACCTCGTCTTCAGATCTCGGAGGTGTTGGAAGAGGAAAAGCTTGGCGATTCAACCTCTGCACATTATAAAGCTCCATTACCCTGTCATAGTTCTCTGCCCACCACTTTTGAGCTTGCCACTTGTTAAACATATCTCGACTACAATCAGAGAAAATAAAAACTGCCATTCAGGCCTTAATAATTTTACAAAACTATCACTTCTAGTAAGAGACATGCGTTTGAGAATTACAAGCAAAAAGTGAAAATACATGAAGAAACAAGATATTCCCACAAAATTATGAACTTAAGCCCTGCATATTACATTTTTGCTAATGGTATTAATAATTACTTGTTCACATGCTAATGCTTCAAGCCTACCAAGGGTCAAGTGTTAATTAATTATTCGAGAAGCCACTAATCTGAATGCTAAGAACCTCTTTTGACAAAAAGGGAAGCAGCAACATTACTTTTAAGAGCATTAACCATCTTTAGTCTTTAGAAGCAGAGCATGCTATGATATGTTAGGTAGGAACATTATTATTATAGTAGGTGTCTAATCAGTCAAAACAATGAGAAGGATCCACCTCCAAAGCACAAGCACAAGCAACAAGATGATGATCTTCAAACTAAACTGTTTTCTGGGTAATAAAAAGTCAACAAAGAGAACTTAATCATCCCCAAGGAATCAAGTCAGATATAGGCGGCAGTGGGGTCAGCACTGAAACCTAATTTCAAGGCAACTCACTTCATTTTCTTGTCATTGTCCCCTGTAAACACTAGTAAATCTCAATAGCTCTCTGATGTGTGACGTTTTGGTGATGATGAGCAAACAAAATGACAAAGAAATGGTATGCGTAAGGTCACAAAAGGCCACGAAGAATCAGTCGGAGTCAGGCGTGAAAGAACTTGTTTCAGAAGAAAAATGAAAAAAAGAGAGGATAAATTAGGCAAGTAAGAACAAAGCAAAGTTCCTCTCCCGACAAAGAGACATCGCCTCAGTGAAAAGGGACCCAACACAATTACATAATGTAGGCCCCAAACGCTCACTGCTCTCAGCCACAATTACTTCCGCTTTTGGAACTTTTCTCCGATAGATTTTGCTTTTTTCAATTTGGCGTGGTTCTCCCTGTTCTCTGTGGGTCCCGCACACCATTCCACATTCGAACATCCAACAGAGGCAATCTAAGGTAGTGTTTGGTTCTACCGTTCATGGGTACCATAACAGGTTTTGCTAATCCTTCACGCGTCCAAACACGACTTAGGATTTCATTTCCTTTAAGGACAAAAGAATAAAAGAGACAATAACTTAGCAGCCAATCAATCCAAATGCGCCCCTAAAATCGTGCTCGCCGTCCGATCAGAATAATACTTTTTTTACAGAGAATCACGACCGTTTAAAATAAAAAGGGAATGATGTTCGTACCTGAAGCGTATCCGTTTGAGATCATTCCCGCCGCGAGGAAGTGAAACGAAAGTGATGAGAACGCCGGGCTCCACCTGAGCGACCCACTCTTTAGGCTCGTTCTCTTCCACGAACACCACCGGTGGGTTCAGTCGCCGCCCGCTTCCATTCACCGAGCTCGGCGTTCCCTCACCGCTCGAGCTCGATATGCCCTTCAATCTGGCCTCCATCTCCTTCCCCCAAGTTCTCGGCGTCGTCGAGCTCGAGCTCCCCGTCCGCCTCAACGACCACCGGAAACGGTCGGACTCGACGTCCGACTCCATCGAGTTGTTGTTGCTGCTGCTGCTGCTATTCTTCAGCCTGCTTTGATTCCGCGGGGCCGTGCAGGGGTTGCAGTGGCCGTATGCGCCGGAGGCTTTCAGTGCCATGTCTTTGAGCTGTAAAAGCCAAAAAGAAAACACAGAAAGGAAAATGAGAAATCAAATTCACAATTGCGGTTTAATCCATTACCTTTTTAGGGTCTTGGAATTAACCTGGGAGGTGAGAGACTTCATGGCTTGTTGATGTTTGGCAGAGGAAGCGTTGGCGATGGACGAGTCCTCCGGCTGACTTAGCGAGTCATCGCCGGGTTGCTTGGAGCGAGCTATACAAGTCAGCATTTCAAGAAAAGACAACGAGACTGTGTCACGAGAAGATAACAGGAGTTAAGAATGTAGAATTAATATCAGAATTCTCTGTCCCGACTAACTAAGTGATTAGTAAAACGAATGAATTCAGAACTGAGAAACCGATCAGAGATCGTATTAAAAACAATAAAAAGGGAAGAAGAAAAGGAGCAGCTAAAGAGATAGGGAGTGAAGGAGGGAGGTAAGGGAATGTTCTTGGTTTGTTGGGTTTTGATAGCTATAAAGGGAATAAGAAGAGCGTCAACAGAGTAAGAGTGTTGATTTCGGTGAACTCGCTTTTTGGTTTCGCTTTACCTGTTACCGACAGTTAACCGGTTGCCATGTAGAATCGAAGTGGTCCGTCCGGTTCCAAAGCCACTGTTTCGGCGCTTAGGATTCTATTTTAGTTATGTAATTAGTGAAGAAGATAATGTGGTTATAGGCATATTTATTGCAATTAGGCCCACTTTGTTGGTTCAGTTTAGAGGCCCAATGGCCAACAACAACCACGAATAGGACAGGTGGGCCCAACACAAAGCTCTCCTAAGATCTAATTAGCCATGTGCTTTTTAAGTGGGGTAACAATGGGTGGATGTGTGCTTAATAACCGACCAGAAGAATATATACTTAAATTCTGTTGAAACCTTAAAGGGCCAGAGGATAACAAGAGTTTGTTGCTACTTGGTGACAAGACATCCGACGACGTCTAAGATTGGGCCGACCGAATTCATTCTCATATGTCCAGTCCAACCTCGGTCACAACTCATATCAGTGCTTAAGTTTTTAAAAAAGTCATAAAATAATAAAAAATTATATTATAATACCAATAGCTGGCGTCTACGTCCACGCGCTGTGCACGCATCTATCACGTGGAAGTGGTACTATAGTAATAATCTGGGATTTCAGCTGAGAGTGACAGTGTCCCACACAAATTCAAAAGATCTTACCAATTGGGCCCCACGCGTCTTAGTGTTTCGACTTCGATCCATTCGCCTCTTTCTCTCTAAAACACCCAAACCCAAGGGCAATGGGGACCCACCTAATTCAAACACCCTCAAAACCGACAACCTCCATCCTCGGTCACTGTCACGCTTACGTAACTAATACTGTCAACTCCCCTTACTTAAGTTAAAGCTCCGATTTATTCTCTGGTCCTCTGGACCACCCTAATCACCCTGCACAAGCAGCCTTCAGATTTCTGGTCGTCGCGCCACGAGCATCATCTGGACATAATGGGGCCCACATCATCGATGTCCAAGTTACAGTTTCCGCCACCACTTCCCAAAATAAGACCAGCGGCGCCCAACCGAGCTGTCCAATCAGGTCCTTACACGTCGCCACTCACCGGCTGATTTCACGATCTCCTGGTGGCGAACGCGAACGTCGTTTTGTGCTCCTACAGAAGGAAAGGTAGTCCAAATTAAGGACACGAAAAGCTTCGAGCTTGCCGCCACAGCTCCAGCTCATTGATTCGATTTATTTAAAGGCTAATAATTGTTTCGAATTGATTGCTGCTGATTTTTTCTCCGGAGGGGCGAACCATGTCGTTTTTACGGCGCAGGAAGCCGCAGCAGCCGCCTCTGGATACCTCAAAGACCCAGAATTCTGGATACAAAGACGGGGGAGAGAAGCCAAACAGAGGGAAAGCAGAGAAGGTCAAGAGATGGAGTTGTGTCGACAGTTGTTGTTGGTTGATTGGTTTTATATGCTCCATGTGGTGGTTCTTGCTCTTTCTCTACAATGCAATGCCCGCATCTATCCCTCAGTACGTGACTGAGGCCATCACCGGACCCATGCCAGATCCTCCTGGCGTCAAACTGAAGAAGGAAGGGCTCACGGCGAAGCATCCTGTGGTCTTCGTCCCTGGAATTGTCACCGGTGGGCTTGAATTGTGGGAAGGTCACCAGTGCGCCGAGGGACTATTTAGAAAGCGGCTTTGGGGTGGCACGTTTGGTGAAGTTTATAAGAGGTAATCTGTATTAATCGTGTTGCTTTTAATGGAAAATAGCTTTCTCATTAAAGTGTGTTTCTGACATTAACTAAGGTGCTAAAGCTATAAGAACCATGCAGTTGACGGTTCTCACGAGTTTCTCAAAGCTAAGGATAGTAACTAGATACCGCTTTCAGTGGGTCCATCTGCTTTTTTTGCTTCTGTTACACATTTGCACATATGTGTCTCATATGAGGTTAGCTTATTCTTCTTAGCCACTTTATGCTTATTGAGTATACGAGGAAGTGGGAATTTTGGAAGTGGGAGCGACAAAGTTTACTCTAGTTGGATAGGATGTGAGAGTAAAGTTTAGTTTCCTTGTAATGTGCTATGCTCAAACATTGCAAATTTCAACATATGAAATTATTTGATTTGACAAGTTTGAACGTATAGAATCTATTGGCTCGTAACTAGAATTTGAATCTGTAGACATGAGATTCAGACATTCTGTTCTGTTGAAATTTGAGATGCCAAATACTGCAAACCTTGTGCTTTTCTTGCTTTTCGTTATTATGGGTATACATTTTGTAGTCATTTTTTGTATAATAACTTAAGTTGCCAGTAACTGGATTTGTTCTGGAAGAACCTTTACACTTAAGCTGTTCAACATTAAAATTGCAATTGAAAATTCCCACATGAAAGGAATAGAGTTTCCATGGCGTTGGCTAGGTCTGCATTTTGATTACGAGATATTGCAGAAGATGTAATATTTGGTTGGTGGTACAAGGAATACCTTTATTATAAAGTCAGAATGCCAAATAGACCCTAAAAGAACTTCTTTTTTTTCATTTCTATCATACAGACCTTTATGTTGGGTTGAGCACATGTCACTTGACAATGAAACCGGAATGGATCCTCCTGGTATAAGAGTCAGACCTGTATCTGGACTTGTAGCTGCTGATTATTTTGCCCCGGGTTATTTTGTCTGGGCAGTTTTGATAGCAAATCTTGCTCGCATTGGTTATGAGGAGAAAACCATGTATATGGCTGCATATGACTGGAGAATGTCATTTCAGAGCACAGAGGTATGCTTTTTAATTGCAAATTCGTTCTTTTGTAGTTGCTTTCTTATTTTGTGCTGAATCATATTCAATACAATCTCTAATATTGCCTTTATCCTATTCTCCTCCTCCTCCTTTACATCAATTTTTGCCTGATGTAATCAATCAGGTCAGGGACCAATCTCTGAGTAGAATAAAAAGCAATATTGAGCTCATGGTTGCTACCAATGGTGGAAATAAGGTAGTTGTTATTCCACATTCCATGGGCGTTCTGTACTTTCTGCATTTTATGAAGTGGGTTGAGGCACCAGCACCAGTGGGTGGAGGTGGTGGATCAGACTGGTGTGCTAAGCATATAAAGGCAGTGATGAATATTGGCGGACCCTTTTTAGGTGTACCAAAAGCTGTATCAGGAATTTTCTCTGTTGAAGCCAGGGATATAGCTGTTGCCAGGTTTTTCTCCTCATCACGAACTGTTAGTTTTCCTTTTCTTTCATGGCTTTGGTGCTCAGGCCAGAGAAACATTTACAGATTGCTTCTTTACTAGTTACCTACTTTAGATTTGCTATTTAACACAGACATAGGTTTATTGCAATTTTATTAATACTTTTTAAAATCTTCATATGCCAAATTTTGATGTTTTCATTCATCTTTTTAATTCCAACATAGTCTATCTAACTTTGTTGGAATTTTTCTATCCTGCTTTTGCAATCAGTTGGACTTGTCGATCTGTAGACAGTCTTAGGTATTATCTGGACGAAATCAGATATTGGTGAATCTGTTGTCTAGTGAGGGAAATAAGTCTTTCCATCTTAAAGACTTCCACAGTATTTAGTGCATTTGTTCTTAGTTTCACGGCTCAAGACAGAGGGAAATGGAAGGGTCAATATTTGCCTGTTTTTGGGTTTGAAGGAAGTTCCTCTTTTGTACATCCAAAAATTTTAGATTATCTTGATGCTAGTTATTCCATTGCTGGATTGCAGTTGGCCTCTTTGAAGGTTAAATCTGCCCTGTCTAAAATGACACGCTCTTTCAAGGGCACTCTCACTTTTGCTTTCTCCAGTTTACTCTTGCTCCTTAGACCTTGATACATGCTAAGCATCCTTCAGGGCGTACGCACCAGGTTTCTTGGAGAAGGATGTTTTTGGTCTTCAAACTCTACAGCATCTAATGCGGATGACTCGTACATGGGATTCAACCATGTCCATGATACCAAAAGGAGGAGAGACAATCTGGGGTGGCCTCGATTGGTCACCTGAAGGAAACTACAGTTGTGGTGGAAAGAAACTGAAGAATAATAGTACCCAAGCTGATGGCCAAGCTGGTAAAGGGAGTTCAAGTTTCACAAATAGTGTGAATTTTGGAAGAATTTTATCGTTTGGTAAAGATGTGGCTGCACTTCACTCCTCCAAAATTGAAAAAATTGATTTCAAGGTTTTATTTCGGTGTTCTTTTACTTGTCTTTTCGGTGATCAGCTCATTTGATGAAACGTAACTGTTTTTTATTTTATTGAGTCGCATATCCTGTTATACTACTAAGTTTTGTTTATTGGCAGGATGTTGTTAAGGGTTCTAACCCTGCAAACAACTGTGATATCTGGACAGAGTACCAAGAAATGGGTGTTGTTGGTATCAAAGCTGTTGCTGATCACAAAGTATACACGGCGGCATCAGTTTTGGATTTACTTCATTTTGTTGCTCCAAAGCTTATGGCCCGTGGAAGTGGTCATTTTTCATATGGGATTGCCGACAATTTGGATGATCCAAAATATGAGCATTTTAAATATTGGTCAAACCCCTTAGAAACAAAGTGAGTATATCCGGTTTCCTTGTTCGTAAAATTTACTGAAGCATGTTAAATTTACTCTTATCTGTTTCTCTTGTATTGGCATTGATGTGTTCAATAATCCAAATTCAGGTTTCATTTTATTGATGGAGCTTTTAACAGCTGATTGTATGACGTTTCTTTGTGAGATATAGCAAGAAGACATTTGTAAATTCCAACTCCTAGATTCTTGGAAATCTTTTTCCTTGCTAATCCAAGAATGTTTCAGTTTTGATTGTAATAAGGAACACACCTGTTCTGTTGATTGTTGGTTTGTAAAACAAGTGCCATGTACAGTGTTGATTTAGAAAATAATCGTTGTTACTGCTTTTGTAGATTACCGCATGCTCCCGATATGGAGATCTACTCTATGTATGGAGTTGGAATACCTACTGAAAGAGCATATGTTTATAAGTCAACTCCTGCTGCTGTATGCTCCATTCCCTTTCAGATTGATACCTCAGCGGTGGGTGAAACTGAGGGCTCATGTCTGAAAGGTGGCGTTTTTTCTGTTGATGGCGATGAGACTGTTCCAGTTTTAAGTGCAGGTTTTATGTGTGCAAAAGGTTGGCGGGGGAGAACGAGATTTAATCCTTCAGGCATTCGTACGTACTTACGGGAGTATGATCACGCACCTCCAGCCAATCTTCTAGAGGGTCGAGGCACCCAAAGTGGTGCTCATGTTGACATAATGGGAAATTTTGCCTTAATTGAAGATGTATTAAGAGTAGCAGCAGGAGCCAAAGGCGAGGACTTGGGAGGAGACCGGGTTTACTCCGATATTTTCAAATGGTCTGAAAAGATCAACTTGCAGCTCTAGTTTCATATGGTGAGCACTTACTATTTCGGTGTCTATAAATTCATGGAACAAAATCTTCTGCACAGATGGCATTATTGAAAATGGACTTCAAAGTATATTCCTGTTTAAGTTTTACTTTTTTCTTAATCAGGAATCGATGAAATGTTAAATAATTAATCCATCTCTTAATTCCCTGAAATTATTATTCTCCATGCTTTCCTGATTTATCATGTGCTCCATATGAAATTACCTGGAATTGCAATGAATCCCTAGGCATTCTATTGTTTGAGTTGCAACAGGGCATGGCTGTAAACTGTGCCCCGCTGCATAATTTGCAGTTCTGATTCCTTTTCGAGCTGTCCTGACCTCATTGAACTTTATGTTTTCAGTGCGAGATGTAATTATACGTGTAACCCTGCATTCAAACAAACCTGACGTAGTCAATGCTGAAGCAAGGGGAGCAATATTGTGTGCTTGCATTAAACCAACTCTATTGCTCTTGTAGCCGTTGTTGATTTGGGACAGAATCAGTTGTTCAATTGGGAATTCCAGGTGCAAAATATGTTAGTTATCCAAAATTTTGTGTTCCTTCTTGTCATTTTATTAAACTGTTAATAATAACAAGTCTTTCTTTCCTTTGAGCTCCTTCTATACAAAGATTTTGTCTTTGCTCTTTGTCTTCCAATGAAAAGTAACTTGAATTTCCAGCTATAGCTGCACCATTTTGCTATTCTTATTTACTTAATAAAACACGAACTCTTGGGGATTTTTCAACACTGGACCTAATCGTCTAAAACTTAAGTTACCCTGAAATCTTCACATAATGAGATTGCCGGAGAAGCACTTGGAAAATTATTAAACTTGCTTGACTCCATTGATTGTTAGTAGGCTGATGTTACTCGCTGACAGCTAATAAAACTCGTTCATGTTGAATAGAATTGCTGGCCACTAGAAAGAAAATATGCATCACCCCCTTCAGTTCTGACCGTGAAATGTCTTCTTGGCTATGTATTTCTTCGCCAGGAAAAGTGGAGGGCGACCCACCAAACTGGCTGATCTTGCAGGCCCTCTTACCACCTTGTGCTGTCTTTTAATGGCATTAAAATAAGAATCGTGTTCCGGTGTCAACACCTGGAAGCCCCTCAACTCCCCAGTTGGAAACATGTACTAGCTTCTTGAGTTTTTACTTCACAACTAATAAAAGATTTGTAACTAAAGAAGTAGTTTTGGTTTATAATCCCTTTTATAAGACAAATCAAGAAAGTCCGAGCAAACTCTTCATTGTAAAGTACTAAATGCAACTGTATACTTAATAGAGAACAAGTGTTCTTAAATCCATTGAAACAGTGATCAAGACTCAGGATCTTGACTTGAGGACAGATTACAATGTGTTACCAACCAACGAGACCATAGTTCATAAACGAAATTGTCATGATTGAGTAGTTATTAATTTAGTGTTTTTTTATTAATATTAATTAATAATTTGATGATATATAAAACATTTTATGCAATATTAATCATGATAATCTAATTAGAAATAGTCTTATGTATTAAATAGAAGTAAGCTTATGCATTACCGAATTATTGCAGCAAACACTTCCAAGTTGTCATAAAAAAAACCACAGTCGGTTGCTGTCTGTACAAAAGCCCTATCATCTACATCTCATCCCTCGTCACCTCCACCATCTCCTAAGCCACTAAAATGGATATTCTATTCTCTCATTCCATATTAAAGAAAAGATCGAGCAAACGACAAGAAGACAAGCCGTTCTTAGTTGCTCACTGCATATCATCCAATGTTTATCTTGATCGGCCCATAAGCATGACCTTTATGAAATGATTATCGAAGAAAACAAAAGATGCTTAACATTATTTTCTCATATATTCCCTTCCCTTTGATCTCGTCGCCCCTTGTAGACTTCGTCTTGGAAATTTCTATGTACTTTTATGTACAATCGGTTCAAATCTAAATTAATTTCATTTCATCTTGTATAATTATTTTTTAAAAATAAATTAAATTAATTCTAATTCATTAATTTTGAAAATTCAAATTATTTTATCACAATCGCTTCTGGGATGGCAGAATCTATACTTTTGTCACTTAATTAATGAATTTGTTAGCTTCTAATCACACGATCAGTAAATTAATTAATCTTTATTTAGTAAATAAATTTTGGTGTTTCTTAGTAGAATAACTGGTGGGAATTAGATCCTTAATTCTTGTGATTATTAACTTGTAATAGTAACTAATGATTAAGTTAATGTTATAGGTGCTATTTCAGAATCTCAGGTGCTTTTGTCGCAGGTAGAAGCATTCACAATAATTGCATTATTGCATTTGAAACTGATGCATTCGTTCCATCACTAAACTAAGGGGAAGACATATTCTACAGCTCTAAAGATCGATATCAGTAAGGTATACGATCACATGGAAAAGACTTTTGTTGAGGCAAGTATAGTAAAAATGAATTTTGCCTGTGGTGTTGTAGATTTCATTATTTATTGTCTTTCAACAGTCAGCTACAATAATCTTCAGAATAGGATAAAATTGAACTAGTGATTCCTACGTGGGGCCTGAGACAAGGAGACCCCATCTCTCCTTATCTATTTATAATCTACACTAAGGGTTTATCAAGACTATTTGATCATTCACTTTCTGCTGGTAGAATACAAGGATGTAAAGTTTCGAATGGAGGTCATAAAGGTCTTGTCTTATCTCATTTGTTCTTCGCAGACAATAGCCTTATTTTCATTCAAGCTAATGAACAAGAAGTTAGTGAAGTTCAAAGATGTCTACATAGTTATGAGAGAGCATCAGGACAACTTATTAATTTTGTGAAATCTTCCATATCGTTTAGTGCAAATGCCCCAAATTTAATGAGGGAGTCTATTTGTGTCATCCTTGTTGTTTCAAAAAAAAGTCTTTGGGTAACTACCTTGGGCTACCTTCTCACATAG
>JAOQMP010000008.1:2351781-2373333 GCA_027563575.1 Erythroxylum pedicellare
CCTAGATGGTGACCCATCAGTTAGACCGTAGCTTGATGTAATATACCCATTTACAACCAATGGACTTAACTTGCTAAAGTATGTTTCTCCTGGAAAGCCTGAAGTTCTTGCGTAGCTTTTGCCCAACATGCATGTTTAACTGCTTGAGAATAAGAAGTAGGAACAACATTATCAACTAAAGTTGCAGAGTAGCCATACCTATCAGGAGGTTTAATGGTACGAGAAGATCTACGGAGAACCACTGGAGTAGGCGTTGGATCAAGGTCGGGAAGGTTTGTGATGATGATGATGATGGAGGAGGGATAATGCTAAATTGCAACTGCTGAGGTGGTGGAGGGATATCATCAAAGTCAAGAAGGAGCACCGTGCTAGAAGAGGAAACATGTTGTTGAAAATAGTACTCATGCTTAAAGAAAATTACATTTCTAGAAATACGAAAATGATTAGCAACACCCTCATAACACAAAAATCCCTTCTGAGTAGTGCTATAACCCATGAAAGCACATCGAACTGATTGTGCTATAAGCTTATGGCGCTCATGTGGTGGCAAGTGAACAAAACAAATGCAACCAAATGTGTGTCGCATGTGATAATCTGGATGTACACCAAACAAACGATAATAAGGAGAATCAAAACTCAATCGTTGAGAAGGTCAACAATTAATTAGATATACTGCAGTTGGCAAAGCTTCAACCCAAAGTTTAGACAACATTGAAGATTGTAAAAGCAATGTGCAAACACTATCCAATAAGTGATGATTTTCCATTCAGCAATCCCATTCTGTTGAGGGGTATAAGGACAAGTTCGTCAAGATACAATTCCTTTTTGCTGTAAGAATTCTTATGTGACACATATTCTCTACCATTAGATCGTAAAATCTTAATGCAGGTGGAAAATTGTGTCTCAATATATGCCACAATATTTGAAAACAGTAAACACCTCAACTTTGGTACGCAAAAAATATTCCCATGTGAAACGACTTTAGTCATCAATAAACGTCACAAAATGTTTATATTGCGCATGTGAAGTGAGAGGAGAAATTCCCCAAACATCATTGTACAATCTCAAAACAAGCATTAGCATGACCACTAGAATTAGGAAATGGTAAGGTTTTACTCTTCCCTAATTTACAGATAGAACAATCAAGAGACAATACACGAGAACATTGGTCTTTGTTACCAAGAAAACCATGGTTCATTAAATTAGAGAAATTACACTGTTTGGATGGCCCAATCGTCTATGCTAGACTTTAGCCTTATTTTCAACAACCATAGAAGATAAAGTTCTAGGAATAGTAAATTGAAATGGAAACAATCTGCCCACTTTAGGCCCCTTCGCGATCACCTTCCTTGACACTTGATCTTGCACAAGACAACCGCCATGAGAGAAATGGACATCACAGTTATGCTCCAGTAGCTGACCAACAAGACTAAACTAGTAGACAACTCAGGAGATACAAAAAAATGTCTAAAAGAGGGCCCAATATCTCCAATAGCTATAACTGGAATATTACTACCATTAGCAATCTCGATATTTTGATTACTAGTAGACCGTCATAAGTTTTGTAATGAATAAGCTAAACCAATCATATGATTAGATGCTCCAAAATCAACAAACATAGTAGAAGATAAAGTCTTACCTTGTCCTTGCAAACCAAGGGCAGAAAATGCTGTGAGAATCATTTGTTGAACCATTTCAGGAGTAACAACAACTTTGTTGTTAGTATCCTTGGTGCCAGTGGATGTAATGGGAGAGCCAATACTAGTAGATATTGGAACAGTAGCTTGAAAAGCTTGAGCTCACAATGTGTCCACTCTGCAGACAATAATTGCAAAATTTCTTGCCACGATTACGGGCAAGGTGTCCATACTCCTTGCAATTATAGCACTGCATTGGGACCTTTCCTCTATTTCTCCCTTGTGTGGCATAAGCAACATTTGACAACCTCTAATGTTGCACCAGATGCACTTATAACAGATTGTGTAGCCAATCGTTGTTCTTCATGCAATAGTTCACCCAGACATACATCCAAATGGGCAACTTCAAATTCTGGTCTTAGTTACATTAAGAATTGATCACGCATACTCTCTTCATGAACCTTTTGAAGATTGGGTAAGACCTTCTTGGATACCTTAGAGTAGATAAGGCCAGAATATTCGCTCCACAAATTAATAAAACCAGAGTAATATTGCTCGATAGAAAGATTACCTTGATGAAAGTTACTTATCTCAATTTCAAGTTGAAATATTCTGGCAGCATTATCTTGATGATATATGCGCTTCAAATAGTCCCACACCTCTTTAGTTGTGCCGAATGAGCGTAAATTGTCCACCATATGAGCCTCAACAGATGCTAAAATCCAAGAGATAATTTGAGCATCCTTTGCCTCCCATTGATTAAGTTCTTTTCCAGATTCAGGAGCAGGAGAAGACCCATCAATATGACCCCAGTGCTCCTTATCTTTCAGAAACATTCTGAACTGAAATTACCATGCCGCATAATTTTTTCCAATAAATTTGATAGCCAAAGCCTCTGAAGACGTTATGAAAGGATACAAAGGCAAAGGGAAAAAAAATCTCTATGCATGACTGAAACCATAAAGTGGATTAACCAAAAAAAATCTCAGAGAGAAGATGTTGATTAGGAAATAATCAACCCAGAAAACCATAAAAAAATTCACTATAATTTGAAAATGTCGTTATGGCTCTAATAGCAGGTCAAGTTTTGAGTAAAATGGTTGAACACCTTTCTCTTCATATTCATTCTCTTAAATAGAATTTCGATACAACCTATTTTGTGCATTAATTTCTAATATACAACTGATTAGCCTTACATGCAGCTAGTGGATTAATTGCTAATATTCTGTCCTAAGCACGTATATGTGCACAAATTAAGTCTATATACACAGCTAATTTTATGACTGATACGCAAACATTGGGCATGGATTCTGCCATAATCCTTGCCATAACCTCTGCCATTGACCAAAGCTCTATGCTTTTTAACTCCCACTGGAAGTGATGAGTACCCAATTCATATGCATGCCAAATGCTGTCTTTTATAGATGTTAATGTTTTGAATTGCCTGAATAACTTCCTTTCATCTTTTCGTGATACCATCACAATATTTTTTGTGGTTGTGTTATGCCTAAAATTTTTAGACGCATAAGAATACATGGATTCATTCCTTAAAGTTTCTTATCTCGCACTTCTCTGGAACTATTATACGGTAGATATACAGGCATATGTACGGTTCAATGTTCAATATGATATTTTCATGACAGATTAAACAGTTGTTAGTGAACAATTTTTAGTTCATTTATTTATCTGACCTCTCAGAAAACTTTCGAATGTCATTGTTGTAGTTCTTCTCCCATGCCTTATCTTCTTACTTGTCTCAATGTGACTGCTGCATTGCAGTTTTGATATTCACATAATTTATCATGTAGTTATTGTAGTTGTTGATGGTAGATATAACCCTCAACCAGATTTAACCAGACCTTCTTGCAAGTTTCTGTGAACTAGAGGGTGTAACATGGATACTAACTTCCTGTATTAAAATTTGACGAAGTTCATATGTTGAGGTTAATTTCTTTTGAACTTTTTCCACAATATTGATAGTCATAGGCCATTCATGCGGGTGATAATTTAGTGGATAGTTTAGACATCATTCTGGAGTTGATGAGTTTGTGGCTACATGTTTTGTGTATTGACTATGGCAAGCAAAAGTCAGACTCTATTATTGAAATAATTCAAGACACCTTACTAAGCACTGTGTCTTTGGGTGAAGATGAAAGCTGCAGGAAGGGTGCAGAAGGCAAAACGAAACCAAATTTTTTGTTCAGCACTTCAGATCTCACATTTACTCCTTCACAAGTTGATTATGGCCATTCCCTGGTAAGTTGAGCCTTTTCTTTTGTGGTTTCTTCTTGTCATCTAGGTCTTGATCTAATGCTTGCCCTACTAGTTCAGTCTCGTGCTCCATACCGCATTGCCGATCCTTACTTTGGTGGACTATTTAACCCCTATGGACCACAAGCTATTGTAAGTTAATTTCCTATATTTGTCTTTCTTAGCAATAGTTATGAATCTTTGTTAAGAGTGTCTTGATCTGCTGTGCAAGTATCCATCCTAGAGTGTCAGTATTGCTACTCCTAAATTGTTGATGTTACAGTTTCTTATATTTGTCTTTCTTAGCAATAGTTATGAATCTTTGTTAAGAGTGTCTTGATTTGCTGTGCAAGTATCCATCCGAGAGTGTTGGTATTGCTACTCCTAAATTGTTGATGCTATAGTTTCCTATATTTGTCTTTCTTAGCAATAGTTATGAATCTTTGTTAAGAGTGTCTTCATTTGCTGAGCAAGTATCCATCCGAGAGTGTCGGGTTTGCTACTCCTAAATTGTTGATGTTATTCATGAACCTCTTTAAAGTGATGATATGAGCCTTGGTTTTCCAGTTCTATTGTCTTTTGACATGATTGTCTGATCAGATTCAACCCCAGCTGGTCACTCAGATGATGGGGATGACTGCTACACGAGTTCCTCTGCCTCTTGATGTAACAGATGATGGTCCCATTTATGTTAACGTGAAACAGTACCATGGAATTCTCAGACGGAGACAGTCTCGGGCAAAACTGGAGGCTCAAAACAAACTAGTCAAAACTCGGAAGGTTTGCATATTGATGTACTGTTATTGTGTATTAACATCTGTTCATGTGGTCAAGTCCAAAATATTGATTCACCTGACATCCTTATTCGTAACGGAATGCAGCCATATCTTCACGAGTCACGCCATCGTCACGCATTAAACAGGGTTAGGGGCTCTGGTGGGCGCTTTCTCAACACAAAAAAGCTTCAACAATCCAGTGCAGTTCCCACCGGTACTAAGCACCGTAGCCCGGATACCATCCCCTTTCATCAAAATAATGCTGCTTTGGAATTTGAATGTTCTCACCCAGGAATCGACAGATCTGGTGTTTCACGTACAAGCTGTTCAGATCAAAATGATGTCTCCAATGGATATTTCTTTTTTATGCCACCTGATAGCAGATTCTCTGGTATCTCTGCCCAAGCTGGCAGATGCGTGTGAAACAGTGTGGTCTTTTGTACTCAACAAAAACCAGCACTGTCCGGTGAGAATTGGGAATGAGGAGGACCTGATTGGTCGCCGGCGGGCAACTCATCCTTGGCTTGGCTTTGTCTCTTTGTTAAAGTGTCTGTCATCCAGTCGACTGCAACTGGATTATATTTTTCTGTTGGCTTCCACCTACATAAAAGAGAGCCATGTTTGAGACTCTTACTTGAACGATCCAAGCTGGTATACTGTTTGTTAAAGCATTCCAATTATGGAACTGTTTTGTTTATTTAATATCACTAAATAAAATGTTTGTTGAAACTTGATCAACTTCCTTTCCATTCAGAGGATTCCAAGTTTAGTTATCTACTTCTTATTCGTTGCTTTGCTGGATCATGACTTGGTTTGATAGTTAAGGTTGTTAATGTTATATTTGATTGCACGTAAAGTTTTGAATGGAATAGAACGTAACAGAATAGTTTATAATATAATAGAATGTAAATAAACGTAATATTATAAAATTGTTGTTTAAGAAGGATGGAAGGGTTTATAATGTAATATAATAAAATGCTGTTTGGTACGTTTCATCCTAAATTTTTCAAATTGGAGGTTTTTTATTTTTACTGTTTTAAAAAAAAAGAATGTAATATAAAATTCTCCTCTTTCGTTGCATTCCATCATAAAACTTTATCGTAAATGATAAAATAATATTAGATTCCGTTGTGTTTTATTTTATTATAAAACTCTCAATTAAATATACCCTAAGATATAGGCTTGGTATTGGGTCAGATCAGTTCTCTTCTTCCTCCTCTTTTTTTCTACAACTTAAAAGTTTATATTAAAGTTTAATAAAATGTGATTAATTATTTTTAAATTTTAATTTAAAATAATATCATTTTAATGATATTAATATATTTAAGTTTATGAGTTATGTTCGAAGTATTTAAGCTTAGTTTTAATTTAAATTAAAATTTTATTAATGTAAACTAAATTTTAATTAAAGATAAGTAAGATCAGTTTTAAATTTAAATTAATTTTAAAATTTAATCAAATTAAATAATTAGGACTATATCATTTTCACAAGGAAAGGCAATTCATAAATGAGCCCAAAAAAAGAAAAAAAGAAAAAGAGAGACGCAAAAAAGAAAAAACAGATTTCACATGTTTGAATTAAATAACCGAAAAGAAATATTTCAACTAATAGTGACAAAAGACGGAGACGGACACAGCAAGCAGCAGCTAAATCGGTCGCAAGAGCCACCGTCAAATCAAACGCTCGAAGTCAGTCGGGGCTTTTGCGTCTGAAAATGACGTCCTACTTCAAGTGGCTGCTGTACGGAGCAGGAGGCTTAGTGATGGCCGGAATGGCGCTGCTCGTCGCCTTCCAGGAGAGGCTGGTCTATGTGCCGGTGTTGCCAGGTTTGACCAAATCCTACCCGATCACTCCCGCTCGACTACGTCTGGCTTATGAGGACGTCTGGCTCCGATCGTTCGACGGCGTTCGCCTCCACGCCTGGTTCATTAAGCTCTTTCCTGACTGCCGAGGTCTCTGAATTTGTCTCCCGTTCTTGTTCAATTGTGGTCTGTTTCACTGTTCACTTGGTTAGGGCTTGTTTGGCCGTAGTTTTCAAGTATACGAGTGTTAAAAGGGCGTGTTTGGTTAAATGGAAATAAAGACTTCCAAAATGTCGAGTGTTCATTATTCTGCTTGATATTAATCGAATTGTTGAAATTTGCTTAGACTGTATTGAAAAGATGTTCCTTCTATTCTTGATAAAAGTTTCGTTCTGATTTGTTTCAACTTGATTTTGGTCAATTCCAAGCTAGGCTTAGTTCTCATTTTATTGGGATTGTAGTAGACTGTGGCACTCTCTGAACGAAATTTAAATCTATGTTTTTTCATTCAGCTGATTAATCTTGTCGTTCTTTGAAAAGAAATAAAGAACTAGGTGCACCTTGAATAAAAATAAACAAATAGGTAAACCTTTGTGATGCAATTGTTGATACTGTCTCATGCTATATTATTGGATCTTGTTCTATAGTGCCTTCAAGTATAAAGCGATAATATAATAATGCCTTCAGCTTTGTTCAACAGGAAAAAAATCTGGTGCATATTTTGTCTTTATTGTTAACCCCCATAGTTTGTGTTTTTCAGGTCCAACTATCTTGTTTTTCCAAGAGAATGCAGGAAGTATCCTTTCCACTACCAGAATGAATTGGAAGTTCAGCACTATGTTATATTTGTTATAGTTGTCTCCTGAAATGTTTGTTACACAGGCAATGGCTTTTTATACACTACCTTTATTCTCTTAGATTGATGTGGCCTTTAACTACTACCTCAAAGATATTGCTCACCGTCTTGAGATGGTTCGTATAATGATACAGAGGTTGCAATGTAACATCTTTATGCTTTCATACCGAGGGTAAGCTTTCTTACCATTATTCAAGCTTTTCTATTATGTCTTTTCATGTTTTAGTGTACTTACAATTATTTTCAATCGATTTGTGCCTTTTAATCTAGTATAAACAATGGTATTATTTTTATTTAATTAGTTATGGAGATAGTGATGGATATCCTTCTCAGCATGGCATCACAAGGGATGCTCAGGTGAGCATTTTTCTTAGCTCCTTTCTTCAATTTCTTACACCTACTGTTCAGTTCAAGTCAAATTCTCATTGTAGTTGCCTTTTCATTTTTCAGGCTGCATTGGATCATCTACATCAGAGGAATGACATTGACACATCTAGAATAGTTGTATTTGGGAGATCGCTTGGAGGTGCAGTTGGAGCTTTGCTTGCTGAAAGCAATCCTGATAAGGTAACACTAGAAAGTAATTAAGCATTAATGGTCCTAGCACCCTATCCATTGGAATTAAATGTTTTCTGTGGACCATATCTATGAGTTGTATATGATTGTTAAGTGTTGCCAATGAGGCAAGTTTCAGTCGGCTTCCTGGATAGATAGAAATGGTTCTTCTGGGGTCTGAGTTACTTTAATTTCACTTCCAACTTGTTGAATGCAGTTTCCTTTTAGTTCTCTTGTGGATACACTTTAGGAAAGAAATCAATGAATTGTGATCAAATAATACCAAGTCGTCACACTTGACATATTATGCCATATTTGTAGACTAATCAGAGAAGATGAAATGGAGCACTGGACCATATCTATGAAATGGACTGATGCAACTATGATGGCGCAAGTTTTAATGGTAGAGTAGGTTATAGGATTAGTCTCTTTCATTTTCATATTACTTTTCTACTCATTATATTTTATTTTGAGCCATAACATACTATTGAGAGGATAGCTGTAGCAAATTTGGTCCTACAATAACTTGTGATCCAATAATACTAAGTCGTCAGACTTTGACATATCATGTCATATTTGTAGACTAATCAGAAAAATGAGAGATGAAATGGAGCAATGCTTCTTGATTGTTGTGACATTTTGATGGACTGAAGCAATGATGATGGCACATGTTTGAATGGTAGAGTAGGTTATTTAGGACTAGTCACTTTAATTTTCATCTTACTTTTTTACTTTATATTTTTTCTTGGGCCATAATATGCTATTGGGAGGTTAGAAGTAGCAAATCTGGTCCTACAATATGAGGTGGAACCATAATTTTGGTTTAGCCTTGTGTAAAAATTATTAATAACACTATTTAGGTTGAAGTTGTGACGAACATATATGTTGGCTGTTTATAGAAAGACCCAAACACTTAGTTTTGACCAGTATCATAAGTGTGAAGATGGTAAAATGAAATATTATGGTAATACGCTAATATAACAGTAGGATTATGGTGACAAGTAGCAATATTCTTAATTGTGACTTTATTAGTCTTTCATATTTCTGTTATCCTACAGTATTAGGTAGAACCATAATTTTGGTTTAGCCTTGTGTAACAATTCTTAATAACACTATTTAGGTTGAAGTTGTGACAAGCATATATATTGGCTGTTTATAGAAAGACCAAACGCTTCGTTTTGACTAGTATCATAAGTGTGAAGGTGTAAAATGAAAATATTATGGTAATACACTAATATAGCAGTAGGATTATGGCGACAAGTAGCAATATTCATAATTGTGACTTTATTAGTCTTTCACATTTCTCATATGATGTTTGATAGCCATGTAGCATAAACCAAATGCTTGAGCATATCCACTGATGGCATGTTAATTGCCAATCAAGGTGTTTTTGATATATTTGATAAACTTATAATTTATTGGTATTATGTTACTTCAATTTCTTCTACATTGATGTTTTTCATTGTTAGAAATGTGCCTTCTCTGTCCATCATATTGTGCACATATCTTGTTTATATTTTGTTTTATATTGACTTGTATATTGTTCCCTATCATCCTTCAGGTGTGACCTTTTTCCATGGATATGGCTTTCTAATGCCTAGTGTAACTGAGTATATATGTTAAAAGTAGATACAGTTGTTGTGTCTTACTAAAATTTGGGCATCTTCAACTATAAGTTTCCCGTATCGTTTATGCTTATGCTTGACATTTCTGATAGGCCTTGATTTTCGTTCGTACATTTGCAGGTTGCTGGACTGATTTTGGAGAACACTTTTACATCAATTCTAGACATGGCTGGAGTTCTACTTCCCTTCCTCAAGTGGTTTATTGGAAGAACTGGTTCAAAAGGTCCCAGAATTCTTAATTTTCTTGTACGCTCTCCATGGAGTACCATTGATGTCATTGGCCAGGTGAAGGCAATAGTTGATGATTTCTTTCTCACTTTACTGTTTTTGGTTGAATTATCTTTGTCCATATAAGATCAAGCATGTTTAGTGGCATCCACATAGATTTCTGCAAGCTGAATTTTTTGTTGCGATGGATTATAACCACCTCTTTTCTAAGCTTTAAATGACATGCACCAGTATTACTCCCTTAATTGAATGAAACATGGATTTGTTGCGGTGTTATGACTTTTATACAACATGAATATGTCATGATTTTATTGATATTTCCAAACTCCCTATAAAAGCTAGATACGGCAAATACATCTCAATGATCAAATGTTTCATATATTGCAGGTTAAGCAGCCAATACTTTTTCTTTCAGGATTGCGAGATGAAATGGTTCCTCCATCTCATATGCAATTACTTTATGCTAAGGCTGCTGCACATAATAAGGAATGCATCTTTGTGGAATTTCCTGCTGGTATGCATATGGATACGTGGATAGCTGGTGGAGATCATTATTGGCAAACCATTCAACAATTTCTTGAAAAGCGTGTCTCTGTGAAGAAGAAGAAGAATGAATTATCCCATGATGAAAAAGGTTTTCAATCTCACAGAAATCTTCAAAAGAAAAGGGGAAAATTATGAAAGAAGTATTCATAGCTTGAAATGAGTTTGAGAAATGTCTTAATCATGTTTTATTCAGTTGACCATTTATAACGATTTAAGTTCTGATAGTTATGCTTTATGCTCATAAAATTAAGTGTTTGCTTTCCTCTTTTCATGAATTTTCTATTCATTATGCTGGTATGCAGAGTTCAGCCCTCAAATTTATGAAGAGAAATCCTTGATGGTTGACATATTTTGTTGGCTGCTATCATGTTATTTTTGCATTTGACTGATAAAACCGAAGTCTTATAAACTTATCTCTTTTATGCCTCCTTGTTTCTAAGAATTATTGAGCTTCTGTTTCTCTCGTCATTTTCAATGATAGAATAAGAATAAATGATCGAAACTTAGGTGCACTTGTTGTAAAGTTATGCTGTTGGCATGCCTTGCAATCTATTTAGTAGTAGTAGAAGCATTCTCTCTACAAATCACTCTCTACCCACTCATTTCATTTCTGCTTTCAGATACTGAGGAGAGCTGACCTCTTGCATGTAGAATTTTGAGATGTTATAAACTGACCACCCAAGGATCTCTACAGTATTCGCATCCTTTTCTATGAAGTTGCAGCTGCAAAAAGTTATCTATGACGAGTTGCTGTTTGATGAACTCCCTGACTTTTGTTGGCTTTAAAGGATGCAAATATGAGAATACCTGTGGTATATATCACACAATTCTTTCTTTCAAAACAAACTCCGTGGCTATTCCATTCTGACTTAGAAACATTGGGTTTTATATTTTGTTTGTATCTCTCTGTGACGTAGCTGAGTTTTCTGATATTTTATTAGTATCAGCATGTGTACCATATTGTAGTTCTGCTGACAAAATGACAATAACCTACGGAAATAAAAAGTTTTATTTCCAATTAAATTGGCAGATTTAATGATTTAGCTGATGTTATGGGTGGTCATTTTAGTTCCTTTTGTCACTTTAGTCATGTTGATTGAGTTGCCCTTGAAGTGAATATTAACTGAAATGTTGGAACCATCATCCAAGGCTTGTACCGACCAGGTCTGCAATCATATGTCCAAGCAGATGTTTGATGCATCTATGGAGTGGCCATCATTGGCTATTTTCATGCCAAAAACGTTTCGAGCATGAATAAGCTTGATTTAATTAAGTTCAGTTAACAAAATTTTATTTAACTTAGATTTGGGTTAGCAACGATTCGATCACTTGACGTTTTGTCACCCATAATCTTAGTTGGCACAAATCGCTGCTTATCGTCCAGGACTAACTAATCCTTTTATGCTCTACGATTTAATGATACGAACATCCAAAGCTCTAGTTTGGTGAAGAGTAGCGTTAGGCATTGTTCTTTACGTTGAAAGGCGTCAAAATGGCAACGTTTCCTTCAGAACCCGGGGGATCCCCATCAATATCCGAAACTTGACGTGTCATAAACACGTGTACGGAGAATATCTAATCTTAAACTCACCCTCCTCTCTTGAACCGTCCGATCATCAGACCCCGTTTGTTTGGGTAATAGGAGGCAAAACTTTTGACTCCTGTCCCTCTACAGTCTACAAACTGACAAAACCCACTCACGGCTCACGTTAGCATCTCCGAACCAAAACCATCTCGTTTGAAATTTCCACGTGGGAATCCTGCATCGAAGGGATTTCCGCCACGTAACCATCCATTATCCACTTCAGACTTTTTTAATTAAAAAAAAGAAAAGAAGTTACGAAGTAAGTCAAATGGATAATTTAATTATTTTTGTCTTATGAAAAAAAAAAGGAATAGATCCAAATAAATATCCATATGTTTTCTAATGTCCTGCTGCCATATTCTACTTGTACAGTTGGAAAAAGGAATGCTTTATTGTAGTGTAATGCTTGGCTCCTCTTCCCTCAGCAGTAATCTCTTTATTTCCAAGATTTCTACTTTGTTTCTTCCCTTTCTTCTGACTTTGCTTTGTAGTAGCTGTAGAATTTGATTGGCGTGTACGGACGATATGGACGCAAGCGCCCAGTACAACCCACGAACGGTGGAGGAGGTTTTCAGGGACTTCAAGGGTCGCAGAGCTGCACTCGTCAAAGCTCTAACCACTGGTTGCTTCTGTTTTCTTGTTCCTTTTAATCAAGGGAATTATTTTCTTTGTTATTGAGCTTAAAGTTCCGGGATTTGATTTAACAGTTTTGGTGGTTACCTTTTTTGGCATTATATGTTGTTCTCATTTAATGTTTTCTTTTTTTCATTCATTTTTGGGTTTGGTTTGCAGATGTGGAAGAATTCTATCGACAGTGTGATCCTGGTTAGGTTTCCACTTAATTGACTTTACTTTGAAGCTTTTCCTGTACTTGTTCTAAATTTCTGTTTCTGGGTTTTAGTCTTGTTGACGTGTGGTCAGTTGTTTAACTGTGTATTGTCATGGACTTGCAACTTTTACTTCATCTCAAGTTGCCAAAGAAATTTAAAATTCCCTCCTTCCTTGGGAAGTAGTAATCTTCTCTGGATACTCTTGTGAGAAGTATGCTTTGTGTTGGCCAAGTTTGAAACTTTTAACAATGATGTATTGCTAGCCGAAATTTCCAAATTTTGGTTAGAGCGGGAAAGTTTTTAACTTGAACATGTTCTTTGCCAACCATGCTATCCTCTACTTACTTTTGGACAAGGCAAATTGCTTTTTCTTCATTTGATTTTTTACATGCTTTACTTTACTGTCTGTACAATTATGGTTGATGTATGTTCGTCTTAATCATTAAAGTGCCATTCTTGGGTATTTAGGTTTATTCTGGTCATGAAAGCAGTTATTTTAGGAGGTATAATTATCGAGGAAATGATTCTGTTTTCATGGGCCATACTGTGATGTGGATTGTGGAAATGTTTTTGCATCTTTTTTTTCCCCCTGTATGACAACTGACGTCTGAAACATTTATAGCTTAAGGAGAACTGTTTAAACACGGTATGCCCTAAACCATCTGACATACTATTTCGTTTCATATGCATCTCAATGCATTCTGAGTACATGTGGTTTGCACTTATGCTAAAGGTCCAAGGAAAAATTGAGAAACTTCTTTGTGTAGCTTCATTTTTTAAGTGATTTGTAGATTCTATAACTAGTCCACCATACAGAGAAAGAGAATCTTTGCTTGTATGGATTCCCCAATGAACAATGGGAAGTCAATTTGCCTGCTGAAGAAGTACCTCCGGAATTACCAGAGCCTGCTTTAGGTATCAATTTTGCAAGAGACGGGATGCAAGAAAAAGACTGGCTCTCTCTAGTTGCTGTTCATAGCGATGCATGGTTGCTTTCTGTGTCTTTCTATTTTGGTGCCAGATTTGGATTTGATAAAGCTGACAGGTAACAGTTGTTTCCTTCATCCTCTTTCTGGTTTTGGGATATTGAAGAAACAGTTGCTTGTGATTGATGTCGTCCAAATAGTTTGGTAGGACAACTTGCAATATTGAAATTTAGTAACTTTAGAATTACTCAACGCTCAATTCTTGCTTGAAGTTGGTTGCAACATTTATGTGTGTCTTATTTGGCCAGAATTTGTTTGCAGATTTTTCATTTGATATTTGTAGCTAAACAGTGAAATTAGTTTTGGTCTGAATTTCTTTTCAACCAATTATGTGGATTCTGAAACAGGAAACGTCTCTTCAGTATGATTAATGAGCTCCCAACAATATTTGAGGTCGTAACTGGGACAGCAAAAAAACAGACAAAGGAGAAATCTTCTGTCTCAAATCACAGTAGTAGCAAATCCAAGACAAGCTCAAAAGGGGTATAATGAATTCCTATTCTGGCTTGGTTCAGTAAATGAGTCCCGAGTGTTGACTAACAATGTGCTCATTGTGTCAATAATACATGTTTTACGTCCCTTTGTAGATTCTCGTGTTCATATTCTGTTCTGCAATCTTATTACTTTCTTAAATATGAAAACAGCGAGGATCTGAATCTGATAAATTCTCAAAGGCACAGCCGAAGGATGAGAATGAGGGATTGGATGAGGAAGCTGACGAAGAACGTGGGGAAACTTTGTGTGGGGCATGTGGAGAGAACTATGCTGCAGATGAATTCTGGATCTGTTGTGACATATGCGAAAAGTGGTTTCACGGTAAGTGTGTGAAAATTACTCCTGCCAGAGCTGAGCATATCAAACAATACAAATGCCCATCATGCAGCAACAAGAGAGCTCGACCTTGATGTTTATGAGTTGGGCGAGTCCTCGCATCTGTATGTGTATCACGTGTCTCAGTTTGGCTAACGATTTAGTTTCTCAGCTTTTCAACGTCATAACATGTTACCACATCATATGCATGTTGTATTTACCCTTAGGAACTTCTTACTGGCTTATTATCTCAGGATGTCTCAGTTTGTAGATTCTGGACTCGTCAACTCTTGAATTGGAAAAACATTATCTGTTATATCTAGTGCAGCATGCTCTATGTAAGAACTGGCACCAGGTTTAAGATGGTTTTGACGCAAGTGCAAGTGGCTTATTGATCTTTCTACTAGAGATTCACCATTTTTCTTCTGAATAAGATTCATCCCTCTGTCACACACATACTGCTTGTATTAGGTTTCACGTATTAGTAGGTATCATGATCCTTGAGTATGAAATATAGTACGAGCAACTTGGATTTGATGCTGATCTGTAAACTCTCTAGCGTCTCTATTACTTATGAGAGGCAGTTTCCATAGTAATTACATTACTATTTCATTTTCACCCTTATTCCACAAACCGGCAAATGGTCACCTTTTTGGATTCTACCAGTGCCAACAAGTTTGCAAAATGATGGTTTCTGGAGACTACTATTGAAACTGCGACTACAAATTCCTACTCTGGAAGTCTTGTGAAAATTTCCCTTCCAATTAACTTCATGTCACTGCTTTTGTCCCAAGCATTAACTAACTAACGACTTAGAAGTCACTCGCTAGAAGACACAAGCATGTTAGTTGTATCAACCTGAAAGGTTGTTGAAGATCTTTTTGCGTATGAACACGTACTTAACGTCATCTGCTTCATTAAATGGTAAGGCTTATGCCCTTTCTAGGAAATGTAATAGTTGTTGAACGTGAACTTCGTTTCTGCCTTCTGTTCAAACAAAAGAAAGTACAGTACAAGATCAGGTGACAAGGTGGCAAGTAGAAAATGAAGGGTAAGAATAAGACATTGTATTTTCCTTTTCTTTTATACGTAAATTCATAGCAAAAATATAGAAAAATAGAACTTTTTTGTAAAAAAAATAGTTATTTACTCGAAATACTATTATTTATTTAATAATAAAAGATTGTATAAGAAAGATTATATTAATAAAACTAATTTTTATTTAAATTATTTGATTTTAAAAAATTTGGATCCTTAATTATAAATTTAAAAAATTAAACGTAAAAAAAAAAAAACATATTTTCCAGGCCATTTCGTGGGAAGCGTGTCCCCATGAACTCTGATCTTACGAGAGAATAGACTTTGACCATTGACGCAGCCCATGTCTCACCTCACCTGCTCTTCCCACTAGCCTTGACACTATAAATACACAAGCTGCCATGCTTCTACTACGCACTTAACAGGTTCACCAGACCAAATACACATAACTCTCTCAGGTCTCAGCTAAAGTTTGGCTTCCAAGCTTTTGTGATTGGGCAAAGCAATGGCATCGACAGGAATTGCCTCAGAAAGACCCTTTTGTGTCTCTGAGAAACCATATTTTCCAAGCCCAGAACAACACTGGAAGAAGACTGCAGAGTCTCTCCAATGTTCCCATGTCGATGAAGTCTTTGAAATGATCTCACAATTTGCCAATGCCACGACAGTGGACATCCAAGGCACTACGCTCTCTGTTGCTCAGGTCACCGCCATTGCTCGTCGCAGCGGGGTAAAGCTTCATCTTGACGAGTTTACTGCTCGTGGTCGTGTAGCCGAGAGTGCCAACTGGGTTGCTCTCAATATCTCCCGTGGAACGGACACGTATGGGGTCACCACCGGTTTTGGCGCCACTTCGCATAGACGCACTAACAAAACTGCTGATCTGCAGACAGAGCTCATTAGATTCCTGAACGCTGGAGTGATTGGCAAAGACGATCTTCCTATAAGTTATGCCAAAGCAGCTATGCTCGTTCGCACCAACACACTGATGCAGGGGTATTCTGGAATTCGTTGGGAGATACTTGAAGCCATGGCCAAGCTTATGAATCAGAATTTGATTCCTAGATTGCCTCTGAGAGGAACTATCACAGCTTCAGGTGATCTTGTGCCATTGTCATATATTGCTGGCCTATTAACAGGTCGTCATAATTCGAGGGTGGTCACACCTGAGGGCAAGGAGATTACAGCTACAGAAGCATTGAAAAGAGCTGGAGTTCCAGGTCCATTCGAGCTTCAAGCTAAGGAAGGTCTGGCTCTAGTCAACGGAACGGCAGTTGGTTCTGCAGTGGCTGCAACAGTTTGCTTTGATGCCAACATTTTGGCCCTTCTGGCAGAAATTCTCTCCGCTTTGTTCTGTGAAGCCATGCATGGTAAGGCTGAGTACACAGACCCGCTAACTCATGAACTGAAACACCATCCTGGTCAAATTGAAGCAGCTGCTATTATGAAGCACCTGTTGGAAGAAAGTGACTACATGAAAGAAGCTAAGATTCGCCATGAAAAGGACCCTCTTACTAAGCCAAAACAGGACCGCTATGCACTAAGAACTTCTCCACAATGGCTTGGACCACAGATTGAAGTGATCAGAGCAGCAACTCACTCTATTGAGCGGGAGATCAATTCTGTCAATGATAATCCATTGATTGATGTTGCCCGAAACATTGCTTTGCATGGAGGGAATTTCCAAGGAACTCCTATTGGTGTTTCAATGGACAACCTCAGAATTGCTGTTGCAGCGATAGGAAAGCTGATGTTTGCTCAATTTTCTGAGCTCGTTTGCGACTACTACAACAATGGCTTGCCTTCAAATTTGAGTGGAGGTCCAAATCCGAGTTTAGACTACGGATTTAAAGGTGCAGAGATAGCGATGGCAGCCTACTGCTCGGAGCTGCAATACTTGGCAAATCCTGTGACCACCCATGTTCAAAGTGCTGAACAACACAACCAAGATGTCAACTCTCTTGGCTTGATCTCGGCCAGAAAAAGTGCTGAAGCTATTGAGATTCTGAAACTCATGTCTGCAACTTACATGGTGGCGCTTTGCCAGGCCATTGATCTAAGGCATCTGGAGGAGAACATGAAGGAAGTTGTGAAAAAAGTACTCCGCCAAGTTGCCAGGAAAACTCTTTATATGGCTGAAGATGGATCACTACTTGAATCACGTTTCTGTGAGAATGAACTCTTGCAGATTATTGAACACCAGCCTGTATTCTCTTATATTGACGACCCCAGTAATCCTGCTTATGCCCTTTTGCCAAAACTGAAGGAGGTACTAGTTGACAGAGTTCTGAAAGATCCAAAGGCAATGCAGGATGATGAAACAGGCTACTCCATCTTTAAGAGAATACCAGTTTTCATGGAAGAGTTGAGGACAAGACTAGAAGATGTATCAAAAGCAAGAGAGAAGTTTGATAATGGAGAATTTGGTGTCACGAATAGGATCAAGAAATGCAGGACTTATCCAATATATCAGTTTGTAAGAACAGAAGTTGGGACCGAGCTTCTAAGTGGGGAAAAGAAGGTAAGCCCTGGAGAGGATATAGAGAAGGTTTATGAAGCTATTAACGATGGTAAACTGGAAGAAATTTTGATCAAGTGCTTGACAGATGTGGGAGGAACAGAGTGTCCATTTTGATCATACTTGTTTGGAGTGTCTGCTGAGGTTACTAGAGAAGTCATTATTCTAGTCTGTTTATTATGTATGATTATAACGATTGTATGTGCTGTGTTAAACATTAAAAAGTAATCAACTTTGTTAAGCAGAAAATAATGCCTCAAAATTGCAGAATCCCAGCAAGGTTCATGAAAAGCTTAACTTGATAATCTTTGGACGGGAATTATGAAGATACATCACACTATTCATTGACTAGGACACGAATTTACAAAGGGAAACCTAGATACAACACACCAACTAGAACTCTTTTGCGTGAATGAGACTTTGATTCAGCCTTGCATCAAGTAAAAGGAAACTTGTCGAGTATAACTCGTCATCCTTGCAAGTTCATTCTTAGAAAAGGCTCGAGTCCTCACTCTATAGTTCTGTCTCCCATGGGCATTCCATCAACTACATAGGCAACTTCATCAATTGCATAAAGGAAAGAGCAGTTCAGTATCCTTTTGACAACCTCCAGGAGAGCTATTTGAACTTGCACTTTGGCAAACTGGGGCTGGAGGGAGGTTGCATTTCCAAGATTGTCAAAACAAGAATTGGGAATTTCCTTACTCTATTTTCTATTGACTAAAAACACAGGTACAATGGTTCAGATAGTCCTTCTAAACCCACTTGAATTCATTCTCGACTCTGTCACATTCTGACAGTTCATCTAGCAAAATTATAATCCTGTATTTATAGACTCAAGCCAGCCAAATTATTTCCATTTCGAACCAGTACCACGAGCTCGAGAGGAGATGCTCCACAAAGAATCACGAGTCTGCACCTTCGTTGTCAAAGAATCACGAGGCTGCACCTTTGCTACCAGAGAGGTAGAAGATTTACTAGAAGCAGCATTTGACTTCGCAAAAGGAAGCTTATTGCTCTTTCCCATTCCATTGGCGAGCAGCCAACGAGAACCAGACTGTTGCTGGTTTGTTGTACCCCAAGCCTTCTTTCCAGTTTCAGTCTTCAGACCAGCAACACGCACTTCAGTGATTTGGAAATGAGGAGTTCCTTCCTCATCCAAAGCTTTTTCTTCTCTTGTCTGCTTCTGCACCTCTACCAATGATTCACATTCATCATCCTCTTCATTGCTATTTCTTACCTCTGAAACGTTTCTGTACACTTTCGGCTTCGGTGGGACAAAAACCCTCTCCACTTGAACCAGAGCAAGCATTGGAGTACCAACTGGTTCATAGTTTCTGAGGGGATCACGCAATTGAACCATTAGCGCAACGGTGAAGTTATTTCCCAGTAATCCACACTTCTTACCACATCCCTTGCCACGCCTTCTGTCACCTTTTGATCCTCCACGGATCGAATCTAAGGAGTTAGCATGATGAGCTGCAAGTATCTTAGAGGTCTTTTCACTTATCTGATCCTCATCACCAAGGTCACCAGAATCTAACCGCATCCATTCACCAAGTGTCAGTGATAGACCCATTAATCCATCAACGTCATCAGCACCATCTTTTATGTCCAGTAATTGTAATCCAGCAGTTCCTTCCAAACCAAGGGACCCACTGATGTCTATGTTCTTGCCTTGGAGGGCAGCAATTTCACCCATAGGTTGTGCATTGATGTTTGAAGGGGTATTTTCATCCATCATGCCAGATTGTATTCTCAATCCCTCCATTGAGAGTAATTCAACTTTATCCATAGCCAATGGAGCAAGATCTTCAAGAGATACATATTCTGAATCCATCCTTTTGCCTACAGGGTTGGAACTCATCTTATTAGGTCTTGCTGCA
The DNA here is from genome assembly GCA_027563575.1 of Erythroxylum pedicellare. Classification (NCBI taxonomy): domain Eukaryota; kingdom Viridiplantae; phylum Streptophyta; class Magnoliopsida; order Malpighiales; family Erythroxylaceae; genus Erythroxylum; species Erythroxylum pedicellare. The sequence goes on from JAOQMP010000008.1 coordinate 2,371,711, forward strand.
GAAGACCTTGCCTTCGTGCTCTTTGGCCCACCAGAAACATCTTCCCCTATCTCCAATTCATGCTGCAAAATACTTTGCCTGTAACGAAGAAAAACAGTAAAATGAGCACAAAATTTTAACCCAGTACAAAAAAGCTGCAAAACTTTCAGGTTTTGCTTCTAATTCCACAAACAACGGTATCCACAAACAGACCTCTCAGGTTCCTCCAAAGTTGTGGAAGCTTCCCATGCTACCTGTTGCATTGTCTTCCCAGTGATATCTTCCAACGGCATTAGCTTATTTGCCTGCATAGAAAGTTTTTCAATTCCCACTGATGCCAAATGTTCCAGCACATCTGTAATTCCAGAACCCATTGCTGCAGGTACCACAACGGGGTTTGAGACTTGCATGATCAAACTCCCTCCAGCTTTGGCTTTCTTGAATAATGAAGGGTTCATGGACCGCAAAAATCCACCATCCTTTGTCTGTAGAAAAGGACCCAATCCTTCTCCAAGAGGAGGCAACTCAAGTGGCTCTTCAGGAGGTAAATCAATTGGGCTCCCAAAACCATCAGAGATCTTGGGAGGAGAACATTGAAAAGCCTCATCATTCAAGCCCCATTCCTGCATCAAAGCTTCTGTCTCCAAATCTTCCAACATTTTGGCCTTTCCCTTGCCACTCATTGACTGAGTTCCCATCAGGCATTCGTCAGCAGATTGGTCGAGTGATGGCTCCAGGAATTCAGTAGACAAGTTGCCCCCTATGGAAATAGATGGCTCATTATATTCAATATCTCCCTGGCCCTCATTACTTAAATTGAAATCAAACAAAGAATAACCAGAAGCTAAAGCATCCCTTTCAAATTGTTTTAACAACTGCTCCCTTGGGGACTCGGCTTCACTCTCTGAACTCAAGCCAATTGAACCGTGCTCAATTCCCAGCATCTCCAGGAATTCAGTAGCTACACTTTCGGTCAAATGGTCCAAGCTAAGCGACCTCTGGCTACTATTTTTTATATCATCAGCTTTCAGTTCCATGCAATTCTCTGTTTCTTCTGAAGAATCAAGCATTTCAGATTCCAATTTCGAAACTTTAGATAAAGCAGATTCCAATTCTTTCATTAAGATCTCTTTTGAGAATAAGCCATCCCCCTTGATATCACAATCATGCACCACAAGCTGACTGTCATCACCATGATTTTCCACATCATGAAGATGAATCTTAGAGCCCTCTTCAAAGTCTACATCGTCATTTGTAACTTCCGCTGGAGAAAGATTAGAAGTATTCATGGTAACTTCGTCTAATTTGCTGGATTCCATACCCTCTATCTCCTTATCAATAGCAGAACAATCAGTCTCTTTACACCCTTTTTCAACACTTTTTTGACTGGGTTCACAATCTGGATAGGAAATTGGTTTGATGGGATGGTGATGTTCTGCAGTTACAGCAACATCGGACTTAAAATCAGCTGGAGAATCCAACTTATCTTCATCAAATTTCTCAGGTGGACTATTCACTGGTATGGAAAGCTCTGATCTCGTGATTGGCAAGACCTCATGAAGATCCTTCACATCCTCAGCAGACCTGGAAGAGGAGTGAAGATGTTTCCTAAGAGTAGTAGGAAGACTTCCAGTATTGTGCAAT
>JAOQMP010000008.1:2523057-2533557 GCA_027563575.1 Erythroxylum pedicellare
TGTCCTATGGTATAATCATTCTTTGTTCCACTTCCAAAACAAAAAAAAATAATTTCATACTTATAGCTCGTATTGCCTTTACTTATTTATATCTTTACGCTTCTTCTTTGCTTTATTCTAAATGTTGGCAAAAGAAGAAACTGCTGAGACATGAAACGTCTGGTATTCGAGAGTGTGATAAACATGCAGTGGAAACATGAATTGATGTTTAAAAGCTAAGTAGAGACACCTGGCGGTATATAATTAAGAAACTGATTTATGTACTTTAAAAAGTGCCTTAGGACTTTAAGGTAATTTACTCTGTATCCACTCAGAGGCGTCGTGGGTCACGTGTCGACTATTGAGATTGCGTAATTGTCGTGCAGTATAATATTACTTAACAATTACAAAATTTAAATTAAAACCTTTGGAAAGAAATATTACCACCTGAAATAGTTAAGAAGTTGAACAATATCAACTGTGAGTTAATCTTTGGTTTAGCTGCAGGAAGTTTAATTACCAGACAAGAAATCCAAGATCTTTGAAGCCATTGCTGAACCATTCAGGGAACCACCAGAACTACTGCTACCAACTCCCTTCTTGACCCCAGAGTTGTCAACAAGATCACCAACATTCGGCTTATTTATCTTCATTTCAGACTCCATCTTCTTCGCAAATGCTAGTGTGGAGAGAAGAGCCTTTTGGGCTGAGTTTGGTTTGCTTGTGTGCAACATGCGACCTGAAGCCTGATCAGAGCTAAGCGGCAACCTCAGCAGCTGTCCAGGTTTTGCAGCTCCATTTTGATGCTTATCAGATGTACGGCTACTTTCTTGAATGGATCCATCGACACTGGAAACCGAGCTAGTTTGTTTATTACGTCTAGAAGAGCTATCTGTGGAAGATTCACCAAGTAATGCAGTGTTCGCTTTAAACAATGCCCCTGAAAGTTCAGTTTTCTGCAACACTGACAATGGAGATTTGGTATCTGACACACTTTTTACTGGCACTTTGCTTGCCTGGATGCTGCTGTCCATACTCTGAGAAGAACTAGGTTGATTGTGAATTAACGAACTGTTTAATAACTTGAGAGCATCATCACCCTGATTGGCAGTCAAGCTAGAAATTTTTCCAACAGAAGAATACCCCACCGGAAATTTGCCAAACGAAAGAAAATTTACCCCCCTGATTGCCACAGCTTGAGGAGTTCCTACTGCAATCTGGTTCGATATTTGAACTGAACCTGATGCACTTTTTTCTTGCTGATCACCCACACTAGGAACATGTGTGCTTTGATCTACGTGATTCCCAACTTTAACACCCATATTTTTTCCCTCAGATAAACTACTTGAATTCTGATGACTGGAGGCGACAATTAATGACTCCCCAGTAGATAGAAAGTTGATGCCTTTGGGTGCAACTGCAGGCGGATTTACTACAGTCTTCTCCCCACCCTGTCCTGACTTTTTATGGGAAGGGACTCCTCCAGAATGAGGTAAGGCTTTGAGAACCTGATGTGAATTGGCACTAATATCGAGGTGCATCTTTGAATTTGAACTGCCTGTCAATGGCAAAGGCCTAAGGTCAGTAGAGCCAACATTTGAAGCAGACTGTAACTCTTCTTTTGGAGGCATCTGAAAGGATAACAGTCAATAATTAGATAAAGAACTCAACAACCATTGGTACTACATAGCATCTATAAATTGGCTGAATAAAGAACATATTCTTTCAAGAAAAGAAGTTACCTTGTGTGAAAACATACAACTTGCACCCCTGCTGCAATGACCTTTTGACACAAAAGCAGTACAGGGGTACTTGGAGAGTTGATGATCAAATGGGCAATCATCTCCTTTCATGCATGAATTGCGTGCAAAATAAGAACATGGCTGCAGCAACATTTCAAGAACAGTTGAGGAAAGATCATCAAACTAGAAACTAGAAAAGCAACAAGTAACAGATTATATCTTGTCTAACAAAAGAAAAGGAAGCATTATACCTTGGATTTTGTCACAGGCGTCGTGTCATGTGAAAAATTGCACTGTTCACCCTATCAAAATCAGAAAAGAAAAGAAAGTGACCACCTTACCTAACAAATCAAATAAGGGCATAAACTCCAACTTATGATGACATTTTTTGCATTGTAAAAGCAAAAGGATTTCAACTAAGTAACTTTTATAAGAGCATTCTATTGAGCCCTCAACTTTTTTTATTTTCAATCTGACCTTAACTTTTAATTTAGTAACAAATAGATCCAAATTAACCATGCATTGCATCTGTGGAAGGTCAAAATTAGTTCCCAACCACGGTTTAGGATATGTTCCTACACATACACCTGACAGTCACAGCTCTTTAACCTTTTCAATATAATTTGATCAGCATTTACCACAAGGATGAACCATTTGGATTTATCATTACAACATTACAAGTTAAGAGATGAAATTAAACAAAATCCGAGTTAAGTTTACTGAACAACTTAAGAAAATTCGATGACTTTCTAGGTTTTTTCCCCAAAAAAAGCCCCTTCTTAATTAAAGGTGAGGCTCAACATCAGCTACTTGGGAGTCTCCAGATCTATATGATAGAAAATAAGACGGAAACAGCTGGGAAGGGCTAATTTCAATGTTTCATTTGGGATAAACGGAAAGAAGGTAAAGAAAATTGACAGAAGTAGCTTAACTTCTGTGACTGTTAAATTGATTCATCCCAAACTTGAGATAAGTATTAAAAATTCGTTAATGGAGGGCCATCAGATATGCTTGTAATATGAAATGTATGTCAATATGAAAGACAGAAACATGGCCCAGAAAGTAGTACCCAAATCATAAAGATCAAGAATTTCAGATAACAATTTTCACATAGGCAACAGCATAGCAGTTTATCAAGTAAATCACAGCAAAATAGAACATCGGAACATTCTGCTAGTTAAGCATATGGACGATTAAATGCGGGATGAACAATTTCTGACTTCAAAATTACAAAAATAAGGCTACTTATAATGCATGGATAAGAAGTAATTACTTACCTTTTGGCATCTTCCTAAGATATAATGACGGCAATATTGTACCGGTTTTGGATTATTCAACACAGGGCGCAATTTCAGCCTTTTAACACCAAGTTTTCGATTGGTCTCTGCTCGCTTCTTTCGTTTCTTCTCCTGCAGAAAAAAGGTCAATTTGATAAGTCAACTTTGTCCACATCAGAAGCAATGATCAATACTATTAAATCTTTGGCTGAAAGGTGAAGTATAGTACAGATGAGACGCAAAAGGAGTTCCCATGTATATGAACTGTAAAACAAAGATACTGCAAAATACCTATTCAAAAACCAAAGAAAATAAATGAACAAACATAAACCTTTTTCCTTGCTTTGCTCTGCTCAGAAGGAGCACTCCGTTTTCTCTTATTACACGGGACATCATCCTGCGGCAGAAAACCATAGCAAACAATAAGTTAAAATTCTTCAAAAACATTCTAACAAGTCATAAGGTCAAACATTGTATGTCACCTATGTTTAAAGGTCTCATCAACAGCTCGACGCACACAGACACCCATAATATTATGAGCTATATTTGAGGGAGGAAAGAGAACATAAAAGTGTTCGCACAAACTTGCTTGGTTTTACTAGCTATCAGATTAATTCACTCAAAATTTCAAGACGCTCAATATAAGTCTCAGAGATAAATAAGAAACTCCAGAAGCACATCCATCTTAAGCAAACTGATGAATGAATTCCAAACCCTGATAAATAGTACTGAGAACAGTACAATTATTCATCGTGTCTCAGAGATAAATAAGAAACTCCAGAAGCACGTCCATCTTAAGCAAACTGATGAATGAATTCCAAACCCTGATAAATAGTACTGAGAACAGTACAATTATTCATCGACAACAGCTGTGCAACTCTGCCATCCCCTTTCTACAGTGAGTAAAGAAGCATAAACTTCTATAGAAAGATGTTCCATTTCTAAAGCAAAACCCAAGACTAAAAGCCAACATTGTTGGTCAGCATGAGCTGCACTTAAATTGTAATCACATAATAAAATCAAGTCTGGAAAAACTATCACGAAACATAGTACCATTTTGCTCGATGCAGTTCCTTGTCTTACAGTTGCATCCTGATCTACCTTTGCTCCATTTAATTCCAGATCGTTAGATGCCACATCCTTCACACTGGTACCAGTTTTTTGTTTCGTGGCCATACAACCTTTATTTTGTTCCTTTCCTTTATGAGATTTCTTCTTGGATTCAGAAACTTTTTTGCGTTCCTTCGATCCACAACCTGTCTCACGTTTCTTAGCCGGAACTAGCTCTTCGGCAAACATAGGATCCTCGTATACAACTAGTTTCCGCTTACATGTTATCTCTGAACTAGTGCTTTCTTTGGCCTTGTGCTGTCTAGCATCATTATCTGCTACATCCGCATAAATGGAAGTCAACTTGAAGTCCTTAACTTTTCCTCTGAAAGGTGACTGATTCTGTGCAGCAACACTAAAAGCTCTCTCATCTTCCTTAGTTTCTAAAACCATGGCATCTTCAGAAATTACACCAACTGATCTTTTATCCATGTCAGGTTCCCCGGAAATTTCTACATGTTCTATCTCTCCTTCTTCAATCATATGATTAGAAGAATCCACAAGTCTACGAGCAGAAACTGGTTTCTCCAATTCCAAGTCTTCCTGCTGCACTTCATTGACAACTCTAGATTCATTAGTCTGAGAAGCGCTAGCATAACTTGGTTTTGGACCTCCACTAGTCATAATCCTAGCGAAAGACGAGTCAGAGATGTCAGAGACATTTTGATTGCAGAGTCCAGCATCACCTTGCCACTGTTCTTGGTTGCCCAAAGATGCAGTTCCTCCATCATTTCTATTCAGGTTCTCCTCTAATGTTGTAGACAAGTGACAATTGTCCTCAGGAAAAAGTTCTCCACTTCCTTTCACAAGATGCTCTAATTCATCAATCAACACTTGTTGTCTTGGGTCCCCATCAGCATCATCACCGTCAAATGTATGCTTTTCTTTAGACTGATTCCCATCTTCTTCATTTTTCATTAAGTTGTCAATCACCAGTTGTGTATCACTGAACCCCCTGTCTTGAAAACCCACAGGTCTTTTATTGTCATCTACAGGAACACTATCCTGAGCCATAGAACTCTCTCGATCAATGCCATCACAACTGAGGTAACTGGACGCCTCCTTTTCAGGAACTTGCTGCTGTTCATTGCCACCACTGTCTTCACATAAACATATAGCGGATTGACTTTCCACAATTCTTGGTTAACAAAACAGTAACATCTCTGTGAATAAGGGAGATAAATACATACCTAGACTCAATTCCTGAGGCGGCCGACAGAGTTGAGGATGGTCAGAACAGTAGGAGAGAATTCGAAGGAGAGTAAGATAGGTTTGGCTCTTCAGGTGATATCTCCGATGAGACGGCGGATTAGGTTTGGCACTCTCCGTTTGCGGTGGCGGATTCTCCATTATGAATTTGAACGCCAGAGGAAAACTCGTCCACGGTGAACAAACTGAATAGGAATTATTATAATACCTACAACTCGAAAAACGATAAACCAACAGAGAACAGTCAAGGAGGAAACCACGCGTCGTTAACCTTGCGATCCTCTGGGTGTGCTTCGGAAAGAGGCTATTCGATGGAGGAGCTAGATGTTGCAAGGTTCTCTTGACGGGATTTGTATGCTGGAGGATGAAACTAACTGAAATCGATGGTTTCCAACGACGGCTGAAGGTGGGCGAGAACAAAATCAGGACCCCGATTAACTGAGGTTACGGGAAGTGTTGGTCGTTCGGCGGCGGGAGAATTTGAGGAGAACTGAAGTGCAATGGGTCGCATTCGGTTAATATTATTTTAATAATTAATCGATGTAAATAAAATCATTTTTTATAATTAAGTTTAAGATTTAATTTATTTATCTTTAATTAGATTAATTAGAACTTAATTATTTTATTTTAAGAAAATGAAATATTTTATTTTCTTATAAAGCATAAGAAAGGAGGAGATAAAGGAAAAATATAAATCTTTAATTCTAAAAAATCAACGACTGTTGGCTTCTTTTTGTATACACGTAAAATATAGTGTTACAGGGGGCCTAAAGTGATAATTAAAAAACAAAGAATCGGATCGATTATGTTTCTGAAATCAAAAAATTGAAGCAATGAAATGAAAAAAAGAATCTGGTTAGTCCCATCTTCATCTCCTTGTTTGGTCGGCACCATGAGTTTGTGCACCAGGTTCCAGCAATTAGCTTACTTCACAGGAATTGGGGTCCTGGGGCTGGGCAGTCCCATATATGCAAGCCTTGGAGAGACCCTGAGTTTGGGGCTTGGACGAGGAGAAGGTATCGGACCATATTTGCAAAGAGTTCCAGGAGCCACTCTGGGTGATAAGTTGACCTGTTCCAAAGCTCTGGATTGAAGCTCTGTAGGGTAGTCACGGACGCACCCAATGCGAGGTCCTGCACCAGTGGACCAGTTGCACAGCAAGCGTTTGGACAGGTCAAACGCTCCTCCTGCCTCCATGGTGTCAACCTTTGCTTCTTGGCTAACAGCTGTGATCGTGTTCTTGCTGCTGTCATCTGTAGTTGTTTTCTCTGCTGTGCTTGACTGTGAATTCTGAGAAGGAAGTTCCTGTGATCCTGGATTTTGTTCTTCTGTGGGCTTGACGAATGAGTAGGAATTGTCATCATCAAGTGCAAACCTCTGTTAAAAAAACGATCAAAATCATCAGTCAATAAGCTGTTTGTTTCTATGCAAAGTAATGTCTGTAATACATGCAGATTGAGATACGCTCCAAAAACAAGTTCAAGTTAGTGTGAATGTAGACCTTGACACTGGAGAGATCTACGCGATTATCTTCGAGAAAGCTGATGAACTCCCTGAAATTTTCTTCTGTTGGGTGGTAGTGACCGCTGTATGGCCATATTGCCTGAAACAACAGAGAAGAAATTGTGTCAATTATAGCTAGCCCATGAAGTAGGTTGATTCCTGATGTTTACTTAAATCTGTCAAGGTATGAAATCGTTGTATACCTCGAGGATTCCGTTATGGGCGACCAATCTCCCGGCTGCGGTGGTGGCACCACCTGATAGAAAGCTTGAATGTTGAAACTTCCCCTTCCTTTTTGACCCTACATACAGAGCCCTCCCAGTGCTTAGTACAAAGATCCACTTGGAACCCTCTTTTGTATCCACTAGATCTCCACTTTGCCTATATACAAGCTGCCCATCTTGAACTATCACCTCATATGCTTCTCTTTCTTTCTGCAATGCCAGGAAGGAATATAAGGAAGCAAGTTGAGTTAGTCTCATGTGGATTGAATTGGCAAGTTGTTGCATATAAATGAAACTACAGAACAAACTTACCGGTCCAAGATATTCGATGCACTGCTTTTGCACCACACTCCTTGGACATTTATCTAGATTTACTTCTTTACCATCTCCAACATCCAACCTAAAATTTAGCACAACACCAGTCAGTCAGGTAGGAAACGATCATAATCGACAAGGCAACCATATGGGGAAGTTCTTACCAGTAAAAAAAAGGTTGAGAGCTCTCACTAGCAAACCAGACATCATAGTATATATGTAAATTGTGGCCGTACCGATGGCGTGGATCGATCTGCATGAAACAGAAAGCAAGTTAGAAAGCGTGATTATACTTATTGTTCCACTGTTATGCCATTGAGTGCACATCAATAGATAATGAAATGATCATCACTAAAAAACTTACAGCTTCAAGCCAGTGTTGTAAGGCTAGTTTCTGAGCCTTCTCATCCTTGGATAAACCTTTTCCCACCTGCAATTAGGAAGTATTAGTGTTAATATCCTTGTGATGTTCACTGAGATATAGAAACAGATTACGTTCATTATCTTAAAAGAAATAACAAGATTGGTATGCAAAGGTCACCTTGGCTGCCCTTGTCCTAGCCCTTGCCCACTTTGAAACAGCTGTCTCCGGCTTCTCGACATTGAAGAACGACACAGAACTTCGTTTGAGAGCTGCAAAATCTAATGCCTTCCACCTGCAACATTCAGAATTATCAATCAACACAATCCATAAAACAAGAACTTCAAGATTGAAGCTTTTAGAAACTTCCAAATTCTGCAGATGGTAGAAGTACTCACCATAATTCCTCCACTACTACTGCACAATCTGCAAGGTTTCTTCTTGTCCGGTAGCTCTTATAAACCTTCTGAAGTTTGATTGCTGCAGCATCAAGCTCACTAACTGGCCTTGGAGAAAACATAATTGCCGGTTCAGGAAGGGAAAGTGCTGGTTTTTGCTTTTGTCCATCTTTGTGGTCGAGACTTTCTGAACCTGACTTCCCTTTGACTTGTACAAGATCTGTGAAGGACAAACACCTTTCCAGCACTACGTTCTCAGGTTTGCAATTCTTCAAGTTTATCGTGTTTTTACGGGGTCCAGCCTCAGAACCAAAAGACTTGGTCATGGATTCTGTATCTGTTTTCTTAAAGCTATTTATTCTCAAGGGCACGGCACCATTTTTGGTACGGAAACTGATATTGAACGCCAAACTGAATAAGCTGTGTCTTACGACTTCACTCCAGGCTGAATACAGTAAGGAAAGGGATAATCCCATAGGTAGCCACCAAAAGACTTCGATTCAGAAGACAAACTTGCACCTGTTCACAGATGGTTAAAACAAACAATCAAGTCAAACCGTGAAACTCAGCTCAAATGCGGAATAGATGATTCAGAGTTTGGAGATTATCGACACAACTAATCGGTACCCTTTGCCCCAATCCAAAACCTCATCCTGATTCAAGTAACTACCCAAATAAAGCACAATTAAACATGCAAAACTGATAATAGAATCAAAACAAGAGCAACTTTGGGTATCATGAAAAGCGAGTATGGAAATGGAAGGACACCATGAGCAATCAAGACCCTTAGTCCATAACCAAACTAAAAGAACCACTCCCCCCTAATTAAAGTATACACGAAAGATTGCTTGTTTTCTCCTACTCCATGTCTTTACCTTGTGTTCCAAAAGCAGAGGTCCCAACTTCCAATTCCAAGATATCTCCGAAACAAAACTGTTTCTAAGCTCTAGTTAAGAAACCAAACTCCCTCTCTTAAAGTTTATGGATGCTATGCTCCTGACCCTTTACTGCTCTCTCCTTATATATACCCCACCCAACAAAGAAAAGCAGTCCACTTATTAACTTTCAAATACGTGTCCTAGTACAGAAGAGTGTAAGGAACAGTCGTGGAAGTCTGTACCAAAAAGTCCACTTGTACGGATGGCTTTGAATGGAAAATTAATCTTGATGGCCGATCTTATGATTCAACGATTATTTCCCCTTTTTTGTTGAGGTTCAAAGTCTAGCCACGAGCTGTTTGATGGATTCAAAGATCGATACTTTGAATACCCTAATTTGGGATGGGAAGCCTTATATAAGCTGTTACGTATGTACATACATGTATGGAAAGAGACTAGAGAGAGAGAGAGAGAGAGAGAGAGAGAGAGAGAGAGAGCTGTGGACGGTCAAAGAAAGTAAGCTTCCATGAAAAAGCGCCAACTGGGTTTTCTTTTCTTTGCAGCGCTTTATTTAGTATTATTCTGCAACTGTGAATTTGGCTGCTTCTTGCTGCTTGCTCTTTTCGTCTTCTTGTTCTATGCTGTGTTTATTGAACTACTTTCCTGGCCATGGCCTCACTCACACGATTACAGAGGAATGTTTTCTTCGGTCAATAGTCAATGCTCAATAAAGATCTGCTCACAGTTTCGGTTACTGCATTCAATTATTTTCCCACGTCGTTCCATACTCCAAGTGGGCATTAGATTACACTGCAAAACCATCTATTTTTTTATTTTTTTTTCTAAGAATCTGCAATTATTATTTTTTATAAGTAAATAAGAAGAAGAACAACAGCCATACTATTTTTTAAAAATTAAAATTAATTAAACAAACTATATCTCTTACGTTCGTTCTTGTTATTCCACCAACCAATATTCCAATTTTAATGTTGTGAACGGAGCCTTTAAGAAGAGCGTGACCTCTTGGGAGGCGAAATGGTCTAGTTTGAGACTCAAGCAAAAATGTTCTTACGTAGCCATCACTCTGTCAATGTGAGCAATCTTTTAATTTTGTTGTACAGTAATTAAATTTAAATATCAGTAAGTTGACTTCAAGCTAATTTCCAATTATAAAGATAATATATTTAATTCATCTAAAGAATTTTTGTATTTTAGAAATGTGATTATTATTATTATTATTATTATTATTTTAACAAGAAATTCGCAGCCGCCGGTTGAAATTGGTGTTGTTGACTAGTTGGATAAATTAAAATATTTATAAAACTGACCTCAACATCAATCTGTAATTGAATAAAGCAAGAGGCTTTCGTGTAAAATAAAGAAAATTGGGAAGGGGGTGTTGATTTATTGTATTAGATATAACTGAATTTATAATATATTATTACATTGACAAGTGTCCCTTAATTTATCGCACATGTTGAGATTTGGAAGCCATTTCAAGTTT
>JAOQMP010000008.1:2557883-2571547 GCA_027563575.1 Erythroxylum pedicellare
GACTTGTTATTACTAGCCATCATAGCTGAACTATCAATGATTTGTGGTTTAAGCATCATCCCTCTCTTACTTTCTTCACTTCGGATTAAAGTCATTATTTCATTAAAACATGGAACCTTTAGCTTCCCAAGAATTTGTATCCTTACTTGATCAAATTTTGGATTTAGTCCAACCAAAAAACCATTAACAATATCTTGTTCAATGAAAGTCTTTAGAACTATTGCATCTTTGGAACACTTGGTTTTTATCACCTGGTAGTGATCCAATTCTTGCCACAAGGATTTCAATTGATTTGCATATTTCATGACTGTTTTGTTTCCTTGTTTTATAGCAACAATTTTTACCTTTACTTTGTACACTTGTGTCGCATCTCTAACCTTGGAATAAGTTTGTTGGATTACATCCCATAAGTCCTTAGCAATGGCCAAAAACATACATGTTTCACTCATTTTTGGAACCATAAAGCCCCATAACCACGCCATGTTCATAGTGTCTTCTTTATCCCATGGTTCAAATTGCAAATCCCCTTTTTTAGGTCCTACACCAGAGAGGTGACTAATCTTTCACTTTCCTTTCAACACAGCTCGGGTGAGTTGAGATCATTTGAGATAATTTTTTCAATCTAACTTATAGGTGGGTGGAATACTTTGTAATTCTCCAGGTTGTTGGGTTTGAATTACCTCTTCCGATTGGATTTTGGCAATCTCCCTAATCTTAACTGTAGACTCCTTGATTTATGACATCTCGCTTGGTAGAGTTGGGCATTTAAGGTCGAGTTGTGTGGAAGACAGAAGAAAAAGAAAAGAACATATGGAAAGAAAAAATGTCAACTATGAAGGCTGGAAAAATATGGCGATGAAGGCTAGAACATGCTTAGGTTATTGGAACTTAAAGCTCTGATACAATGTCAAAGTTGCAATAGGACTATGGGCCTACACGAGGAGGAAAGTTAGACCACGCATAAGCTTAATTGAGATTTCATCTTAAAATTAATTGGCAATAGGTGAAATAGCTCACTAGATTTATATATTAGTCTTCTTTCCCCTCTTTGTTTTATATAGGACACTCACGTGCCATCACATGTGAGTCCCTTTTCAAGTTGAGCTATCTAGAGAAGTACATAAATAATCTTCAACAGGGCTGAACTTTTGATTGATGTCAAATAAGCCCCTCCGGAGGCAAGCAATACTGTCAGGCCTCTTACTCCATACAGACTTCAAATCCTTCTCTAGTTTCTTAAATAATAGGTCTCCTTTTGGGGCAAGCAGTAGGTTAAGATCTTCATGAGCACTGATATCATGTCATAAATTGAGCTGAAAGTGTATTTCTTTACATGTCTTTGTTAACATAGTCTTCTAAGTTTCTGTTGGATGTTTTAGTCCGAAGAAGATATAACACATTTTTAATTTCTGTTGATTTTGAGTATCATAATTTCTCTTTTTAATTTAAAAATAAAATAAAAGTACAAAATTTATAACAAAATCAAAATTAAAGAGAAATTAATTTTAAAAAATAACTTAATACGATAAATATCATTTTTAATTTAAATTATTTACTCTAAATTATATTAATTATTTGTGCATCTACTATATTTTCTTATAATTTTCTTATTTCTAATTGATATATTCTTTATAATTAGATATTGAATTATTACTTTTTTGTCAATTAACAGTACTTATTTGAAAATAAATGTAAAAATGAATAATGTCTGCTCTGATCATTCTGATGAAATTTTATTGATACTTTGACAGAATACTCTTAATCAGTATTCCTTCATCAATAGAATCATATGTGATCTCTAAGTTTAGCATTCGCTCGTCATTCAAATTCTGTTTTTAATTGCGGAAGAATTTGATATATATGGATTCCTGTTGCAACAAAACTCAATGATCATCCGTATGTTTTGGAACACCTTCACATGAAAGCAAGGACTTTTCAGGGTGAACCAACAAGTAATGTATTCAAATCATATAAGATCGAATATGTTACTTAATCGGATTCCATTAGTATTATAAAATGTATATAGAATTCAAGGCTTAGTGAGTCAAGTGGTAGGAATTATGAATAAGAAATCAGAAGATGGGATACTGAGCCTCCTGCTTGCACTTTTAGACACAGAATCTAGCTACTAAAAATTGTACGAAGTGTCACTTTTTCGCAGTTTTGGCTTGGAGCATGAATTGCTGAAACTATAAAATGTAAGAACGTAGTTGGTTTGCACTTACAGTCATTTGGAACTGAGAAGTGCCCTTCGGTCATCATTTCATTAGGGATTGGAGAGCTTAACTTTTTGTAGCGACTTGCTGAAACTTGTAAGATTGCTGCTGGTCTTATGAACATAAAAATCCGATGGTTCGTATGAATTAGATGGACGCATTGAGCTATTATATGCTCACTTGCTCAATGATTATAACAGTTTGGACTAGCAAATCTTAGGTAATGACATTCCTGAGGAACGACTACTTAGAAGGTAAGCAGAACTTAGGAAGACCTCAGTAAGGCCTTTAGCCATGGCGTCCACATCGTCGAACGAGTCAATGGGGACGGCGAGGTTTAATGGCAAGTTCATCGGCAGGGGTATTTAGCCCTTGGTCAGACTCTCTCCTCTTGTATGGGATTAGATCAGTTCTTTTCCAGTTATCAGTTCTTTTCCAGTTATTCTTTTTCCTTGTAGTGTGATGTTAATATGTCATGGACGTCCATAGATACAGGAAGGAGATGGCTTTCAACATCTGTTGATGTCTGTAGTAGTGCAGATAGCAGGCTCTTTGCAAATTTGTAAAATCAAATCAAATATACTTTTATCCAATTCATAAATAATTCAAACCAAACTAACCTGACCTCCTTGACGCAAATTCACCCTAAAACTCGATTACCTCGATTGTTTTTGCCTTCCCCTTTCCTAATACTTCAAAAAACAAATAGTCAATTTTTTTATCTCTTCCGCCTCTTGTCCCAAATTGATTGCATCTTCAAATGATCAAGTCAAGAAAAAGATGGAAACTTGAAAGGAAAACAAAATGTTCAAAGAAGAGGAAACATCTCGAAATGCGATTGCTAACTTGAGTTGTGCTTTATACTGGTAACCAAATCTTATCGTTCTCCACCACTTTAGAAGCATTCAAGACCCCACCTACGAATCGTATGAATCATTATTATAGCAGCTTCCCACACAATTCATTTTGAAACTCACCATAACCATAACCAAACACGTGTGCACGACTACAGGTTTTGTCCGAGCACCGTCTTCAATGTCCAACCACGACTATTTTTAAGTAGGAAAGGGAAAGGGATTGTATACTATCATTCACTTTGTCGAATGGAACCATCCAGTAGACAGATGAAAAATCCAAAGTACTGTAACCTGTAGTAAGTAGCTAAGATACAAGCAAGTTTGATCCTAGTTCTTTTACAAGATGTAAACTACAGCTCCAACTATGTACTGATAGTCCCAATTTTTACAAATCTACCTAGATGCTTATAATTCAGGAGCTAAGAGAGCATAATGATCAGAAATTTGAAGATGCCAAGTGAATTTGGAGGCGATGTCCACCGTCTGCAACATTGAAAATTCTATATAGAACTGTTAAATTCATTCTCTATTCAAAATTCTAGGAATAGCAGAACGATCTCTATAGACTCCCGAGTCATCCCTGCAACCTCTGTGCGAATTGTGTCAGAGCATTTTCAAGTTCCTGTATCAGGATTTAGGGAGTAAGTAATATGCACACCCAAGGGAATACTATCCAAATAGGGGAATTTATCCAACACAACTCGCATGTTCCACCAGCTCATTGTACGCATCCCAAGTTCGTGGCCTGCCTAGCAAATCCTCTAATTCAAGGTAGAAATTTGAGTCATTCACATCTAGGTCCTCTTCAACAGGATTCTCCACAACTGAACTGTTGTCAAATAGATTCTCAGACATTATATCATAAATAGATGACAGATCCTGAGTACCTGCTCGACACATCATACTGGCCTTAGGATCCTGAAAAGGGCTGCCGAACTCATCATTCAAGGGAGGGGCAAAGAGTTTGAACATGGGGCTTTCATTGGTGTCTGGCAATGTCTCAGCAAGTTCGCTCTGCATTGTTGCCAATTGTTCCTGAGCTTGGTTCCTGCAGTTCACAGTTTGGCTGGCACCCAAAGCATCGGGCGGGCTTTCAAGGACTTGGGTGTGAAGAAGTCTCATCTTCTTTCTGCATTCGCCTTCAGTCAACTCTCCTTGCTGCTTTCTCTTCTGCATTAGTTGTTGAATAAAGCCAGGGTTTTTGGTTGTTTTTGCTAAGAAAATGAACATCTGCAGTTGCCGGCATTCTGCAACTTGAACACGGTCTTGGACTGCAATCAGTTGATTACGCGAGTCCTCTTGTTGTTGTCTAAGATTTAAGATTTCCATCTTCATGAACTCACGGTCATTCTTCAACTTCTCAACTTCAGCCTCTAGATCAAGTTTTGTTGTTTCAACCCCCACATTCTGCTGCTTGTTATACCTACTCCTCCTCTTGATGTTTTTGAGCAAGTGCTTCTTCCCTCCTTGAAACCCTTCATTTGCAAATTCCCATCTATCTGGATAGATCTTTCTAAACCCCTGAAATCAATTTGCACCACTTGGAATCAGTAATGAACTGAAAGCTTACACCAATTGGAATTATCTTCATATAGAATTTCATGTGCAGATAATATGATAGGACTAAAAAAAAGCATGCATCACTAATCAATACCAAAATCACTTGTGAATTCTTCATTTCCGCTTTTGCTGATCTTATTATTTCAGATACCAAATCTTATATACATGATCATTATGATAACAGCTCAATTACCAAAGCAGGTATAACAATTAGCATATCATAATACGAGTAGTAGATAACAACCAGATTCTCACTCATGGATCTTTAAGTCCTTAACTTTACCTGCATTATCAACTCCAATTTCCAACTGTACAAAATAACCAACAG
The DNA here is from genome assembly GCA_027563575.1 of Erythroxylum pedicellare. Taxonomy (NCBI): domain Eukaryota; kingdom Viridiplantae; phylum Streptophyta; class Magnoliopsida; order Malpighiales; family Erythroxylaceae; genus Erythroxylum; species Erythroxylum pedicellare. The sequence goes on from JAOQMP010000008.1 coordinate 2,562,845, forward strand.
CTTTTAAACCAATATTTTCATCCAACACAAACACAAATCTATATTAACTTTCGAGAATACCAAGTGACGACGTATAAGAAACAAAAACGCACATTATGCAACCACCTACCTAAGAGTAAACACGTCTAATACAAACTAGATATAAAGGCCAGACAATAGCACAGACAAGTGCATATGACTAACATATATGAAGCTATGAACATACATAAGTGTTAAGCTGGCGGATGAAGCTGGAGAAATTGCTGTGCTTAAAATACTTGGGAAGCAAATTTTTGGAGAAGTCATGAGAGTCCCAAACGATAAAACTATCATGACTCTTGCTCCACGATACTATAGAGTCAGTCTCGGGATTCTCCACCATCTCAAAGATCTTCTTTAAAAACGGTGGCGGGCCGGACTCATGTAGCCCCTCTACAGGCTTGGGAAACAACACCGAAGAAGATGACGACGATGACCATCCGTTCAAACAACCACCGTCTCCGTCTCCATCCTCGTATTCCTCCTCTTTTTTGATCTTCAACACTTTGACTGCCTCCGCCTCAACTTTCTCCGTCTTCATGGACGTAAAGGACGGCGGCGACGAGACACAAGTGGCCGGAATAGTAAAGTCCCGATCAGTAACTGACGTGTTTGCTACCTCTACTCTCTCTTCATCTGCAGCCGTACCTCCTCCACTACCGCCTCCGTGATCATCAACATCAGTAACCGTCATTGCCGCTAATGAGATAGTTTCAGAGAGAGAAACTACGATAAGAGTGGGAGACGTGGGGGTGGGTGTTTCGTTTATGACAAGAATCAAAATGGAAAAGGACGGGCGACACGTGTCCATTACTTTTACACACTTTGTATGCGTTGTTTTGTTTTATTTTATTCATCTCCGTCCCTCAGCTTTCTGGGAACTTCCTTTTGGCCCCTCATTGTTCTGTCAACTAAATCGACCCTCCACCTGTCGCCTTTTGTGGGAACCAAAGCGGTGAAGATTATGTAGTAGCTAATGATATTTTGACTGTAGATAAATTATCTACTGTTAAAAGCAGTAAAGATGTGAGTCTCAGCCGTTGGATTTCTCGGTCTAGAAAAGGTGGAGATCAGGCGGCCAGTAGGTCTGCAACGTGCATGAAGTCCACTTGTCACTCCGTCATCCATGTAAATATGTGGTTAAAATACAACGGTGTGTTAATTACACCGACTGCATTTTATATAACATTATCATAATAGTTGTGTTATATAACCGACAACCTTATTTTCAAAATTTTAATTTAAATATGAAATTTAATTTAATATAAAATATAACATGTCTTAATATAATAATTTAAAGAGACTGAGGTGTACCTTAAAAGAAATGAAAGAGGTGAACGAAAGATTGGTGGCACGTATCCTTAGGAACAGAGTCCACAACAAAAAAGGAATGAGTCGTCAGAGTCACGAAACTGTATTGAGTGACCGTACGAGCGGCCACTTGACAGCAGAGCAAGGGTGTAGAGTGTTGAGTGGCTTAATGGGGCAAAATGGTCACTTTTGTTCTTAAAGGTTTCTACTATGGACAAATTTTACTAAATATTTTAAGGTGAATAGTTATAATCTTAATATTTAAAAAAATGTTAAAGTTGAACTTTATCTTAATAAAAAAATTCAAATAATTGTATTAAGTGTTAAGCATATAATATTTGACAAATAATTTTTATTAAAATAAGTACACTCTTTATATCATGTCAATTGATATAATAAAATAAAACTCACTTTTTTAAAATATTAAAATATTAATTTATTTATAAATGGGGAGCTTCTCTTTGTTGAATTTACGTTCTTTTTCAGGATCAGAACACCAGTTTTTATTATTCTATTCCATAAAAATATATTTATTTAATAAATAGAGTCCACAAAAATTAGACAATCGAGATCGCATCGAAACAGAGGGCACATCAAAATTGGAAGCAGAAAATCTTGAGCCCTCCTTCTCTCTCTCTCTCTCTCTCTCACACACGCACACGTGTAAAGTCGAGCACACACACACGTACATAAACAAAATTCCATTGAATTGCATGTCAAAGTGTTCATCACATAAGTGGGACGTCACCTCTAAAGCATATGATATGGTTCGGTCGTAGGATCTAGTCACGAGACAATCCACTAGAGAATCCTTTTGACTTCTCTTGTTGGAATTCTTCCCTTTTTTATTACGCAAGAGGGGGGCATGTTTGTGATAAGGTCTTTTCCTCCAAATAATATTTCTCTGATAATTTATCTGCTACTTTATTCATAAATCACGTAGCTTATTTAGAGTCTGGTTACTTCAATTTATTTAAGACAAGACTTCCAACAAGAATAGGCCTTCGAGACTTCAAACAAGAATAGACCTAATACTTTATTTAGGATAAGACTTCTAACAAGAACATACCTACTTGTTATGATACTAAGTATTTAAATAGACTCCTTTTAAGGTAAGATCTCTTATTTTAAAGAGATGTTGTAAATCTCCTATCATTACTCCCCTTCTTGACAATAGTCGCTCACACTTGTGTTCCCTAAAGTATGGCTCATCATAATTAAAACAAAATCCCTTTGCTTGTCTTTCATCCATCTCCTTTCTTAATAAATGCTTGAAAAACAAGGCTGGGTTAATTCCCATACTGGAGATTGATGTTGAAGAACCGCCTAGGGGTTTGTTGTCTCGATTGTTAACAACCGTAGGGTTGGCCTGAGAGCATTTGGTTGTTGCCTAAGTTGAAGCATTGTTTGTGGTTGTTGCCCGGGCAAAAGTACGTCGAGCTCCCCATCCCTAGTTGTAGCACTCCACTCTTATAGGACACATACTTGACATCATGCCCGATATTTGAGTACGTACGTACCCATAAAGGTGGCATATTAGAGCAGTTACATCACTAACTTAATCATGGCATCATCATTTAAAAGATAATTATCACACTATTTAAAAACTCAATTCCTTATTTTCATTTCATAAAACCAAATATACATTGTGGCATTAGATACTTCATCCTTATATACAACATCAAAGAGCTATTAGAGTGTACAGTTGTATTACAAAAATATGCTACATGCTACATGAAAGAGGGACTATGAAAAAATTCAATCTAGATCCTTCAGCCTCAGTTGACCGACTTTTGAGTCATTTCTTCGATCCAAAAGTGCAAAAACCATACTTTTTCTAGAGTCTCTCTGTCACTGGTATCCTTTTTTGAACCTAAAATGTCAATGAGCGAACTCAGTAAGCTACCCATTATTGATAGCTCATTCATAACATATAACACATACATTTCATGTAATCACGTAATTCACATCATTTCACTAATAATCATATAGCATCACATATCACTTTGATCACTTCTTTCATAGTTCTCATTCAGAGCAATCAAACAGTTCATTTTGATCATTTGAAACATACAAATCAATTTTATATACAACGCTCATGAGACTCACTTCCAATTGCTATTGTTGTAACTGAGTGCATGTAACTATCCCATATCTATTGTGGATATCGGGTTCATTAAAAACTGTCTCTTATTCGTTTAGAAATACAAGGCTCATTATACACGGTGATCATTTGGCTCTTAATCAATGTCTAAGCTTTAAGCTCTTATTCGGTGGCTACTCTGGTCACAACAGCTCTTATCTGTTCATTTATTCATATAATGAAATGCATCACATGTATTCAGTCAATCAAATATGCTCAGTGTTACACATTCACATTCACTATCACAATCTCATTCACATTTATCATCAGATCTTAGTCCGACATTTAACATAGACATTGAGAATCACATATTTAGTCAAATTCGCATTCAATGAGCACTTCCAATATGTTATTCATGCATCAAACGCCTCGAACAATCAATGTCCGAAATCAACACAATCACATTCACATAATAATTCAATTCAAAATTTAAACAAAAAAAATAAATCAATGTGAGACCATCCAGATTACTTACAGTATGCTCCAGATAGGTATTGCCTCGATATTCTGGTGACGTCTAGATGTTGTCGCTCTAATTATTCTTCTATATCATGCAATACAAACATATTTTCACATTACTAATTTGCACATTTTCATAAATAATCAATCATATACATATGTATATATGAAATGTATAATGACTGCTTAATGACAATCTCAGTTATATTTCCTTAATTCACATCTTATGATCATTCATAAATCATATCTTGCGAAACTTGATTTTCCTAAGTTCCTCACTCAACCATTTACCAATCCTTTCCTAGTGAATTCAAATGACAATGGAATTTGGTGGAGAGGAAGGAAAAAGTGTGAGGAGCTTGTGGTTCGAATTTCAAGTCAATCGAAGGTTCGGAGAAGGAGTTATAGTCAAAATAGTGAAGAGTGTCAAAAACTGTCAAACTGCAATGTGCCTCCTCTGTCATGATCATGCAACTCCCTGATGTTCCTCTCTGTCACGATCGTGCAATCTTCTTGATGTTTCCTCTCTGTCACGATCGTGCTTGTGCACTATCCTACACTACCCTGATGATTCCTTTCTATCGCTATCATGCTTTTGCACTATTATGCACTACCTAATGATAGATTATTTAAGCTTCATTCCAGCTTCTCTCTAAAACATATTTTCAGATCAATTTTGCATAGCCATTTTGACAAAGAAAATGAGATATTTAGGCAACACATTCTCTAAAAAATTATTCCCTTATGTCTTAAGTTTCTAATGATACCAATTTCATGCAGTTTGGTTTAGTATTGTGCAAATTATACTTAAAATACTACAGATTATTCCCAAACAGCGACAGCATACAATTCCCAACTTCAAGACAAAGTTTGAAACTCTAAAAGACATAATTTAATTTCGATTCCTTTATGAAAAATATGTCCATTTATCTCTAGTTTAATTTAAACTTAAAATCATCCCATTTGGATATGTACAAATCAAGATATGGCTAAAATACAGATACATGTTCCTTGAAAACACTCCATCTAGCATATTCCAACACACTTCATCATCATTTTCATCATAATTCATCTCTTTTGCTTAGTCTATCATTTCTAGCTTATGTCCTCACTATCTCCTCTCCATTCCTACTTTCATTTCAGCTCAATTTCAATCACAAACAAATCATATTCTATGTTTGATCATAACACTAAAAACATAACATTTACATACATATATTCATCACTAAATTTCGGCACCTTTTTCCTACACCATTATCAATGATCTTTATATTTCAAACTAATCTAATGATCTTTCTATTTCAAACTAATATCTACAACAACTCATGATATATTAATCATCATAAACACAAAAACAAGGCACCAATGTGTTCATTTCTTTACCCACATTCCAACATATATAAAACACCATTTTATGATCATTTAACTTCTAACTATCTTCATACATATTTTATCCAACAAATCATAAAGAACAATATGATTTTTATTTGATAAAACTCCAAACTCTTCAAAATCACATGAACCCTAACTTTTCATGGCTCACACGATCATCAACATAGAGGTGGGTAGATTAAGATTTTGTTTTTGGGAAATGAAGAACACAATTAAAATGATAGTAGTAAAGAAGGGTGAGAGCAAGGCTTACGTTAATAGGGCAAAAAGAGAGGAATGTAGGTGAAAAAGATCGAAGAAGATGAGAAGAGATATTAACAAGAGGTGAAGTAATTAATAAAGTGAAAGACTAATTAAAGAGATGATAGTCTTTCACTTGGGAGAGTTTCGTGGGTTATGACATGTGGTGTGGCAAGTGACACTTTCACTTTCTTATGGTCTCTCCTTGGTGTTTTATTTAACTAGTTCATTTGCCTCCAATTTCTACTCTAATTGTCTTCCGATTTTCTATGACATATGTCATTAAATCCTAATGTCATTTATAAAAATTTCCACTACCTTTTGACTTTTATTTCGACTACCATTTATCAATTTTCTTGTCATTTGATATTTTTCCTAGCAAAAAAATACTCATAATTTTAGAAAATATTCCAAATTTCATCAAAAATTCTAAATCAATAATGATACTCTCCAAATCAATTTTCAAGACAAAATATTCACTATTCACACCATAATCAGATTTATAAATCAATTAAGATCAACTATACCATATAATTGTCAAATGAGTGCATGTGTAGTCATTGTAATATGTGCAATTATCAAATTCACGTGTATGTATGCTAATTGATGCATGAGCATGAATGTAATTCCTAATTTCTCAATAATATCTCTCATGTACACTATTCTAGGGTTCTAACCTTGTCATGTTCATGGCTGTCCTTAGCGTATTTGGCCCTTACAACTCCACATCTATTCGTATCTCATCAACTAATTCACCTGTAAAGAGGTCCACCTGTTGTTCAGGCCAGAGACCAGTGGTGTGTGATAATAAGGTTTGAAACTGACGTTGGTACTCCTCAACAGTACTCGTTTGTTTGAGATTGGCTAATTCTCCTAACGGGTTAGTGCTTAAGGAGGGACCAAATCTTGTGTTACATTGTGACTTGAAGTCCTCCCACTACATTCCTGCTATCTCTTGTTCCACCTAGTAATACCAGAGTTGAGTCTTCCCTATCAAGTGAAATGCAACCAAGCCTAATTGATCCTCTTCTGACGTTCATTGGCTCTGAAAAAATCGATTGCAATGGTGCAAGAGTCCTCTGAACCATTATAGGTGGGGAATTCCAACTTCGAGTAACGCGGCACCATCTGGGCCTAGGGATGCCCTTCATTCAGCCTCTCCCCTCGGCTAGCTGAAGCATGGTTGTTGCTCACCCCAACTCTAGACCCCCCCCCCCTCCCCCATAATTCGGTTCCTTTCATAGCTCCCAAATTCAGTGATTCATCTCTTCGAATTGGGCATTCGAGTTTCACTGTTGGATCTCCTCCATCTACTGGAAATGTTGCTCAACTCTTTGCATAAACGCCTTGAGCTCATTATGGATATTTTCTGAGTTGTCCATTATGTTTGGCTCTGATATCAAATTGATATGGTCTCAGGCGTAGGATCTAGTCACGGGATGATCCAACAGGGAATCCTCTTGATTTCCCTTGTTAGAACTCTTCCCTTTTTCAAAAGACCCCATGTTTCTACGCAAGAGGGAGACCTATCCGTGACAAGGTCTTTTCCTCCAAGCAATATTTCTCTGATAATTTGTATGATGCTTTATTCATAAATAACGTAGCCTTATATAGAGGTTGGTTACATCAGTTTATTTATAATTAGACTTTTAACAAGAATAGACCTAGTAGACTTCAAACAAGAATAGACTTACTAGTTTATTTAGGATAAGACTTTTAACAAGAATAGACCTACTAGTTATGATACTAAACATTTAAATAGGCTCCTTCTAAGGTAAGATCTCCTATTTTAAAGGATATTGTAAATCTCCTATCGGCATGCTTCAACTTTAAGTTGGTTTCTCCATCAAGATTCATAGTCTCAACATAACAAACTCCATCGTCATAGCTTGATGAGAGTAGAAGCAGATCAGCAGGAAAGTACTCGTCCTTACACACCTTCACGACGTCCCCAACTTGTAGTTTCTTCCATTTTGTCTCGTAGAATGTAAAGTCTTTACCATACACTTTAGCCTTTCTATTTTTGGCCTCTATATCCTGAAACCATGCATAGTTTCAACTTTCAACTCAAAAAATACGAAATCCATTGGAATTCTATTGTAGTAAAAGAAGAGTAAATAAGAGTGGAGTTATTAGTTTGAAGGACCAAACTGTAATGCTATGACATTAAATGAAAAATAAAGCAGCAGTTGGGGAAAGGCTAGAGTAAAAGTAGAAGAAATAAGAGTTCACAAAATATGCAACGTCCTCCTTGGGGGAGCTAACTTCAGTGGACCACTCCCTTTAGAAAATAAATAAACTCTTGTCATAGCTATTTTGACAGTGAGAGACATGCACAAATCAATGGTGGGAAGAGGAAGCCATTAGGCAACCTTGAACATTATTCCAATAACAAACTGCAGAATATGCTACTAATCTTGGAAAAATTATGCAAGATCGAATCTTAGCGCAGCGGAAATAATATAAATTTTTTTCCACATAATTAACTTTAACATAATTTATTAAGAAACATAAAACAATAAATTGATAAAAACTATTAACCTGTTGCGATTTCGTATTACAATTTTTGTTTCTTTGAATCTGTCAACCACAAGCCGTTCACTCGTCTGACCTTTAACGATATCCACAGATTTATTTAGAAAAAACTCAAATCAAATTTGAGAGGAAAAATTGTTAGAAGTGCTACTATCCATTTTTCTAATTTTTCCTTTTTATATAAAAAATCTTATTTTTCATATTCTTGAATTTTATTAAAATTACATCTAAAGTTAAACTTTAATTATAATTATTAATTAATCCTTATAAGATCAAATATCACATATTGACTCTTAAAGTTTCTAAAACTTCACAATTAAGTCCAACTTAATTTAAATTTCACTTTCTTCTTTATAGACATTTTTATGTATTACCCATTAGGTTCTTTATATCTTAGTCATGATTATAAATTCTAATTCTAATTCATAATTAGAATCAGATAAATTAAAATTCCTTTTAATTTATCTTTAATTATCTAATTAAATAATTTATAATCATAGATCATGATTGTCATCTAGCAACATGTCATGACCACCCAAATATTAAGAGCGTCAAAGTGGTTTGACTTAACTTGTTTATGTATGGTTATCGTGTATAAATTAATC
>JAOQMP010000008.1:2571647-2586419 GCA_027563575.1 Erythroxylum pedicellare
GGTATCTAATACCCAAGATTGTGATACAGAAGTAGAAAGATTGATTTCAATCATAAACAAACCTGAAGTTGAAGTTTCGCTTAACTTCTTTTCCTTCAAGCTAGCAAGATAAGCTTTGCAGTTCCTTTTTCCAATGTCCAGCTATGCTACAATGAAAACAGGTTCCCTTGTCATTCTTCTTCTTGATACCGCCTGTTGGCTTTGCTACTTTAGCAGAAGCCTTCTGATTCTTGTTCTTATTTTTCTTCTTAAGGATCTTACCCTTATTCTTAGAAGAAGAAGAGCTAACAACATGAACAAAACCTGATTCCTTCTTAAGGCATCCCTCAATGGTCTTGGGCATATTGAGTAATTCAGCCAATGACATTTCCTTTTTGTTCATATGGAAGTTTATAATAAATTGTGTAAAACTTGAGGTAAGAGACTGGAGCACTAAATCAGTGCTCAACTCGAGGTTCAGGTCATAAACTAATTGGCCTAATTTTTCAATGTAGCTAATCATCTGTAGAACATGAATTTCTACCGATGTTCTAGGAGCCATCCGACATTGAAACAGGGCTCTCGCAGTCTCAAACCTCTCCACTTGACTTTGAGCACTAAACAACTCTTGAAGGTGTAGGAACATTTCCTTTGCATTCATATTTTCATGTTGCCTCTGAAGCTCGGCAGACATGCTGGCTAACATCAGACATGTCACTTGCTCATTGTCATCTATATGACTTTGATAATATTCCCAATCTTCACTGGCAACATCTTGAGTAGGTTCAGGAGGAAGCTCATTGTCAAGAAAGTACAATTTTTTCTCTTGCCTTAAAACAATTTTAAGGTTACGCAACCAGTCAGAAAAATTTGGTCCAGTTAGTTTGTTTGCATCCATGATGCTCCTCAGGGACAAGTTTGTACTCATTTTTCAAAACTGATTCATAAAAAAATATAAATTAGTTTATGCCTTAAAACCAAATAAATAAGGACTTTTAAAATTTTGATTACTCCCACTATTTTAAACAAATTAGTAGCCCTTACTATTACTTCGAGAAATTATCACATAATTTCCTAGTGGGCTAGGATCCTATATTAATTTAATTGATCTTGAGGTTGCTCAACAAACCAATTAAATTAAAATTAGTTAGATAACATTTTATCAATCACATCTTATGTGATTCCTTGATTCGTTAGGAGACAACTCTTTGTCATAAACATATCTAATCATATTATCCTAACCTTGCCTTTAAATAAATATGATCATGAGTTTACTCATCCAAATCATATAAATTTAGTTAAGTAAAACCCATTGTTATAAGACTGAACATGTTCGAGTTGAAGCGGCTTTGAGTTTGCTCAATAAGCCTAACAATAACCAAGACTCTGATTTAATCCTATAATAATGGAAGGCATTATCCATGTTCTAAACATGTACTTAATATTTTAATGAGGGATTAAAAAATAAAATAAAATCTCATTCAAAATAATATAAACTCATTATATTAATTTATTTGACATAATCTAATTATGAAAAATAAATTGAGATTTTTTAAATAATTTAATTAATCAACATTTGAAAAATTAAATTAAAAAATAAAATAAAAGAGAACAAGGCCCACAGGTCAGGGAACTATCTCCTGGCCACTAGCCCACAGGCCAGGAGACGTGCGCTTGCGTCTCCTGGCTCCTGGCTTGGCTAGCACATCTCCTGCCCAAGCCAAGAGACGTCTTCGCAGATGGGGCGCGTGCCGTCTTCTCCATCCTTCCTCTGTAATTTAAAAAAAAAACTAGAATAACAATTTATTCTGCTAGTTCTACCTTCAGACAATCTCAAGGCACTCTACCCTATTAGTATAATTATAACATGCTTATAAATATACATAAAACTTTAGAGAGATAAGACTCTCTAGAGTGAGAAACCACCACCACCGAAGGTGGTGATTCTCTAACCACCGGTGGCTACTATTGCCTCCAGTGGTTCTGTTCTTCATCAAACATGAAGTACAATAAAACTCATTAATCAAACATATAACAACATTCATTGAAGCATTGAGTTTGAATAAAAAGCAATGAATAAAAATGGGCACCAAAACGTTAACAGTAGGTTGATATAATGAACATAAAAACTTGAGTAAATGAACAGGAACCTTTGACTATTATGCAACCGTTTTCTGTTAATTACCCAAAGCATACGTTATGTATTGAATATAAACAGGACTTGAGAAGACCAACGTCAGTTACGAATATTATTGATCAGTTATGCAAATGAAGAGACAATAAAAACGCATGCATGCAACTCTTCATTTGATTCGAAAACAACTTACAAGTGGAAAAACAACTGAAACAAAGATCAAAATAAAACTTTTCCAGAAACACTTGAAACTCTTTCCAGATTTCCAGAACCGTATGAAACTTTTCCAAACATTGTTAACACAACCATTAACAACATATAAACGTTTTAAACCGTTTCCAGACACTGGGGAACGCAGTCCATATTTTTAGAAATGCATGAAACACTTTCAGAGTTCCAGTAATACAGAAAATTTCCAAAAACAAATGCAAACTTTTACATCTTTCTAGAAACAGAAAACGCAAGATTTCACAGCAATCCATTTAAGGGATTAAACAAGTCCTACCATGTCCAGAAGCACTTTCGAATGAACATGAAGAACATAATTTTTAGAAAATTATTTAATCACTTAGAATATGCATGATACTCAATAGCAGCTATCAGGATTACGCATCCATGCAGTAAAAGTGTATCACTACCAAATCTTTCCAAAATCAAATTTTAGATCACCAGCCAAAAACAAAACAGGTTCAACGTATAAATATGCAACTTTTGCATATTATAACCAAATAAAAAAAATCAAGCTTATGAATCAAAATTAAAACTGTTAAAGGTGGCTCTAATACCACTATTGGAAAAATTACGCAAGATCAAATCTAAGCGCAACGGAATAAAATTAAAATTTTTCCACAGAATCAACTTTAACAGAATTAAATTAGAAACATAAAACAAGAAATTGACAAAATTAAACTACCTTTTCGATTTCTTATTACAAATTTCCAATTCTTCGAAACTGTCAATTCCACGAGCCGTTTAAACGTCCGACCTCTAACGGTATCCACAGATCTATTCAAAGAAAACTCAAATCAAATTTGAGAGGAAAAATGTAAGAAGTGCTAGCTTTCATTTTTCTAATTTTTCCTTTTATATGAAAAATCTTATTTTTCATATCCTTGGATTTTATTAAAATTACAAATAAAGTCAAAAATTGATTATAATATTTAATTAATCCTTATGAGATCAAATATCACATATTGACCCTTAAAGTTTCTAAAACTTCTCAATTAAATCTAGCTTAATTCAAATTTCACTTTCTCCTTTATATACCTTTTTATGTGTGACCCATTAGATTCCTAATATGTTGTTCATGATAATAAATTATAATTCTAATTAACAATTAGAACCAAATAAATTAAAACTCCTTTTAATTTATCTTTAATTCACTAATTAAACAATTTATAATCATAGATCATAATTGACGTCTAGCAACATTTCATGACCACCCAAATATTAGGAATGTCAAAGTGGTTTGACTTAACCTGTCTATGCATGGTTATGTTGTATAAATTAATCCTTTCGTCATCTAATGTTCCAATTAGAATTAGAGTATGGAATTCGTGTCTACTATAAATAATCCAATCATATTTGTTTTTGCTAATTAGTAAATAATTTGTAATTGATATTTGAAAATAACCTTTCCAAATTTCAATTTACTCTGGCCAGAGATTCCTAAAATCATTACTAATCAAGAACAGCAGAACATTTTTCCTAATTACTTTAGGATAACGAATTCTTTATTGATTTACTCAACTATCTCCACATAGTTCATACTATATCCAATAACTACCGAATTGAACTATTCCAAGAATAGAACATAAGTAGCATCAAAACATAGTAATTCCTACATGAGACAATCTATGAGATTCTCATAATTGTGTCAGTTCAGTGGACTTATTCTCTAATAAGCACTCACATGTTTGTTTAAATATCTTCATACTTTAATTTATGAGATCGATTACTTTCTTCATAAGAAAGAAACGAATATGTGCTAGTCTAACCATTTCATCAATACACCATTTTGATAAAACTATAACTAGGAACATTTTAGGAATAATAAAAAATACAATTTGAATATCATAATTATAATTACATTATAATTTCTAATTACATAATAATTATTTCAGAGATTTTATCTTCATAATTAATAATTAAATAATTAAAAATATACAAAAATAAAGAATATCTTTTATTGAATAAAACAAATTTTACCCTATTAAATTTACAACTAAAGTTAATTGCAAGGGCGTAATCCAACAACTAGCAGAAACTAAAGGACAAAATTTACCGTAAGTAAAAGAAATGCTAGATTTACTGCTTTCTCTCCTCCAATCTTCCACAGCCTCTTTAGCCATAGCAGCTCCAATAACCATAAGCAGAGGCGTAAGAACACTAACAGCAGCGTAAGGAGCCAAAGGATTGAATGAAACAAAAGCAACAGGAAGAAAGTGCATACTTGCAGCCCTCCTAAACGGCTCAAACAACGACTTGGGTATAAAGTTAGCCGCCGTGTGCTTGGTAGTGGAAACATAATTCGCTCTCTAATTGAACCTGGGTGCCTCCCGATTATCAGGTTCATTGCAATATACCACCCTCGAGTACGCTTCTTGCCCAGTTTGAGAATGATCACGTGTAAACGAGGATTTAAAACATGAGAATGAATACAACTTGCTAAGATGTAAACGTTTCCTAGTCATTCTACTGCCCAGTACTAAAATGGTGTTTTCACAACATATAAAAGTTCAGACCTTGGCAAAATTATCAAACTAGCCATAACACTCAAAAGAACTGGTAAGCAACACGAACAAACACCCTTTACCCATATCCTTTGAAAAATCATAGATCAACTTAACACAATTATGGGGTACAAAATATAAAAAATAACTATAAAGCTCAAAACTTTATGAACCTTGAGAGACAGAGAGCAAGAGCAACAAATAAGAGATGAAAGAGACATAAATAAATTAAATAAAAAGAACAAATCTCGTACTTATAAATAAATTAATATTTTAAGAAAGTAAATCTTATTTTATTTCTTTAATGCTGATGTGATTCATAAGGCTTACTTATTTTAATTAAAAATTATTTTTTAAATGTCAGATAACGAGATCTTTTGATTTTTTTCTAGAATGTTAGAATTCTATTGATGAAAAATAGGATCAAAAGTTACCCTTTTGCTTGACAATAGGTGGCTTGGGCTTAGTGTCCAACTCATGTTTGTGTTAGTGCGGCAATGAAGTTGAAATACGATAGGACCTTGTTGGATATATATAAGTATATAACGAAACTTTTGTAAAATCCAATGAGACTAACTCCTTTCTTGTTTAATGCGGCAATGATGTTGAAATACAATAGGAACTTGTTGGATATGTATAAGTATCTAACCACAATTTTGTAAAATCCAATACTTGTTACGCCATTGCTGAACCGCCAGAACTACTGAGACTACCTCCTTTCTTGTTGTTGAAGATAACCATTCCCACTTAACAGTGAAACTAAGAAGCGTGTGTATTAGATCTTATCAGAAACTGGTTTTTTATACCTTCAACTAAAAAGAGAGCACCAATCCGACACATGCTAATAACACATGAACAACCAAAATTAACCAGTAATGGATCGTTTTCAAAAGATAAAACGTAAAGTCCCCAGTTTTGGATTTGTGTCGAACCTCTCGAGAATCACACATCACTATCTAATCTTATCCTTGCCTGAGCTACGCAAAGCAGCTTCCTTAATCTTCTGAATGTACCCTTCACTCGGAGGAGTCAAAGTCGCCATAAACCTATTCGCCGGAAACGGGGTCAAATCAGGAACCAAAGCGGCTTCTCTTAGCTTATCCGGCAAGGCATTGATGGCCTCCTTCTTCATCTTCAACAAATTAGTCTCTGCCGCCTGCCTAGCCCTATGCTTCCTCATCAAAACCCTGCTGTATTCTTTGGCCAATCGCCGACCATCCTCCACCGTGAGCTCGTACTTAGGCAACTTGTCAACATCGACCAAACCCAGCGAAATCAAGTCCAAGCCAGGAGTCCCAATGACCATGGGTTCGTTGGGAACACCCATTGCTTGCCTCCCCCCTTTCTTCAAGATCTCCTTCTCCCGCAGACGTTCTTTGCTTTCGAGGCCTAGTTTCTCGCGCTCGGCTTCTCTTGCTCGGGCCTGGGGTTTGAGGTAGCGAACAGGAGTAGGGGCGTTGATGCACTGTTCATAGAGGCGGTATTTGTCGGATTCGAATCGGGTGGACGCGGCGGCTGATGGGTCTTTAGGGCTCTTTTTGGTGGTGATTTTGGAGCGCTTCTTGGCTTGGCCGTCTTTGCCTTTGCCTTTACCTTTAGCTGTGCCGCTTACGCTGCATCGTTGGAGGAATTGATGCTCTAGGGATTGCAGGGGTTTCGGATTTGTTATTCTTCTAATCATTTGGGAGGACTTGGCGCTTTCGTTTCTCGGTTTCTTAGTCTTTGATAAAAGAGTAACAGTCCCTGAGTGATCGAAAGCATTAGGTCTTTACCTTTTTGGGTTTAAAATACCTTTAGACCCACTGGAGCTCGCATGAACATAAGGCTCGATAATGCTCTGTAGTACTATGATCTTTTGTGCTTGCATGCATCAAGAAATGGGCATACTTTTCATGAGGCTTGTCTTCTCTGTAGCGTTGGTGTTTGGATTCGGCTCGGCCTAAAATGACTTAAACCCAATAACAGTTTGAAACTTTGAACTTAATCGAAATTGGATTTACAAAATCTGTCCTGACCAAGCTTGAAGAGTCTAAATTGACTTAACAGTCAATATTGAATTGAACCCAATCCAAAATTTCAAAAAATTTAAAATATTCGAAAAAACTTTAAAACTTGTTTTTGTCGAGAGATCTAATGAAAAATGACGGTTAGTTAGGAATAAATCAATGGCAATAAATGAAAAATGACGGGTACTTTGTATCTCTCAGGGAGAATGACTTTTATTCCTTAATAATAGGTAAGTGTCCTTGCCATATTTATTATCACGCTTTGATACTTATTTGATTTTTAATTAAAACATAATTAATTAATTAATTAAATATAACAAAATTTTATTTTTCAATAATTTTAACAGAATAACTATTAATAATAATAATGATAATCATTTCTTCCTCTTAACTAACCGTCATTATTATTATAATAATTATATCCGTTCTCATTTCTCAATCTTCAATCGATTTATTCTCATTCTTATTATCATTTTTTCATATGAACCAACCGCCGTCTAAATCTAAGTCAATTTATTATTATGTAACACTTTTGTGTGGATTTTAAAAAAATATAGTACATATCTTAACTAAATTATTTAATAGATCATCATTTTAAAATTAAATCAAGTAACAAACTCAATTTTACTATCATAATAAAAATTGAATAAAACTTTAAAAAATTGAATAGAAGTGAAAAAAGATATTGAAAATTATGAAATTTAATTGAAGAATGAGATTATTAAATAAAATTAATTAATTTATTATAGTCTATAAAAATTAATTCATTTACAAAACTTTGATAATAAATTAATAAATCGATCAATTTTTAATAACAAGGTAAAAATTTTGAATAGTAAGTTAAATATAACTACAAAATTAATTAGATCAATTCGAAATTTTAATCATTAGCAATTTCAATACTCTTCTAAGTTTCTAATTTGATTTTGTAAGCTACCATTGCCTTCCAAAATCTATTTGCAAAAGCAATAGTTTATTTTATTAAATTATTTATTTTAAATATATAATTTATAAATAATTGTATATATACACGATAATTTATTTACTACACATTAAAATAATAATAATTAATTTAATAATTATTAAAAAATGTTCTAACACTTTAGGAGATTCAAAGATATCATTAAAAAAAGGGTGATGAGACTAAAATCATACCTAATCATCAACCATATATTTGAAGTATAATATCAGCTTTTTTTATAAGTGAAATGGAAAAAAAAAACACGGGACAAACTATATGAACAACGACGTACGTTCTAAAAAGATTGAGAGGCATTTTATAAGTATTGTATCAAAAGTAGTGATCCCCGTTACAAACTGGTTAGTAAAGTTAACGAATCAGTCAGATACATCGATTACTCTCTCTGTAAATACGACGAGGTAAAACTAACCAATTACGAGAAGTTTACTCGTAGATACTTTCAGTTTTTAGAAGTAATTAAAAAGTTTAGAACGTAAATCTAAAACAATCTGATATTTACTAGTTGAGGTTGACAGCTTCGCTTATATAAAACATGCAAAATCACACGTTCTAGGAAACTTACTTTGTTTTTTTATAGTAAACAACTATCACAAAGTAACAACAACAACAAAAAGACTCCGAACCGAACCCACTTTTCACATTTTTTATTAATTCAAACATGAACATCGACGGTCAACACCGATGTTCCTCACGTGATTAAAGATGAAATAATAATCCTCAAGTGAAATTAAAAAAAAATATACCCTAATGACTTGAGGTGCATTTTTATACTTGCCTTGGCCGTAGGAGTTGGACTTGGTACGAAATGACCATGACCACTTCTTCTAGAGCAACTGGCAAATCTCATTCATTGCTCATCATAGGCATTTACATTTTTTAAAATTTTTTAAATAATAATAATTTATAAATTACACCTTTTAAGTATATTATTTAATCTGATTTTAAATAAATTACTCACATAAATATAATTAATTAATTAATAACTCGGATTAACATTTAACAGTCTCTTAGATTAAGTAACTATTAAAAGATTCATTCCATTGATTAGACCGTAGACCAGCTTTTAAGACCTTCTTTCTTTTCTTTTGCTCGGTGTAACGAGAGGGAACTTGGAATTTTACGTTATGATGTCATTCATGCATAGAATCATATTAAATTTTGATTAAAAAGAATTGGGATAATTTATAAATTAAGATATTTTAATCTAAAGTTAATAGATAAAGATAGAATCCAAACAATTTCGATTTTCATAATTTTAAAAGAATTATTTTGTTCAATAAATAAATGATTAAAATAATATAAATTTTAGATAAAAATGGATGGAATTTTATCGACCCAACTTTAGGTATGGGATCCACCAAAACTTGGAAAGGTACCAAACCTTGAATTTAAGAGTAAATGGTCCAAATAAATCCTGATCACTTGGTGTTAGGTTATTTGTAACTTCTTTGGTAGAAATGATAGATTTGAGAAGCTCATGCGATGCTTCTCCTGATTCCCTTTTCTATGCAACACAGACATTGGTTGCTAAGTGACTGGGTAACATAAAGAAGCTATTTCCTGCCCTTGACTCGTAAAGAAGGTAGACAATTCTATCTCCTTTTATGTGACCATGTTTTGTGTTTATATTAATGTTTTAAAAATGAGAGTGAAAATTAAACCAATAAATAAGAAGTTTAAGTTTTAAAATGTTCAATCGGTATAAAACTGTTGTATAATTGACTATAAATTGAATCAAATTTAATAATTTAAAATATCATTGAAAGAAATTGTTCTCAATCTTCGAATTATTTAAAGTTGAATTAAAAAAAGTTGTTAAATGAAAATTAATTGATTAAAAATTAATCAATTAAAGATATTAAAATATATCGAACTAAAAAGTAAAAATTGGACAATTCAAAATTATTTTTATTAAATCGATTAGATTTTTTAATCATTATATATATATATATATATTCAAGAGGGTGTTATCAAAAAGGAATGAATATAATGTATTTACATTTCTTATTTTAAATCAAAACATACAATTCCACTTTTAGTCTTAATTATTATCATTTGATTAATTACAATCATTGTTAAGTAAACCTTCGAGACTTTTACACAGTCTTCCATACTCTAGATGCTTTAATTTATATATGTTATCTAAACCAATATTTTAAATTAATTAGACATCACATTGGACGACATTGACAAGTTCTGCATAATCTTAACAATTCTCTTAAAGAAATAATTGTTATCAAGATTCAATTTTAAACACAATTTTTTATTTATGAACATGCAAAAATAGTAAGATCATCATCATACGGTCGTCAATAAGAGCTCACTAGATTCGATATGGAAGATGGCGGTCAAATTCGCCACCTGAAAAGGACTTAATGTTTGATTTCCACAAAGGAAAAAAAGGACTGACACTTTTTCTCCCTATTTCGAGACACATCAGCAGTTCTAATATGTGCATATCTTACTTAATTGCCATCTACAAGTTAGGTGCTAAGTCCTTGGAATTAAAATATTGGGAAGAAGCTTGTGAAGCTACGTGGTTTGGTGAGTTTTTCTCTTTTCCTTCAAATCAAAAAGTTATTTTCTGAAGTTGACAAGGTTGAATCAATCGTTCCATCCATATCATGTCTTTCAATTCCCCTCTTCAAAGGGTCCTGACAAATCTCCCCTTAGAAAATTAGAGTCAAATTGGGCGATAAGTAGGAGTTCAAAGAAAACAGCTTCAGGTTATGTCTGGATTCAGTAGAAAGGCTTCAGCTTATGTTAGGACAAGACAAAGGGTCACGGGGTGGCTGCTCTTATTTTCCTATGCCGCCCCTGTCTTCTTCATCTTATCTATTTATTAACAGCCATTAAATAGAGAAGGCACATAATGGTACAAAAAAATAGATACAAAAAGATTTGATCCTAAGACAAAAGGTTCAATTAAGTAGCTGCCTAGATTCATTCAGCAACTTGGAAGTAGTCAGAAATCAGTGCGGTTCAGAAAACTTCGATTGTTTCATTGAAACAAAACATTGTACAAGGAGTAATACATTAGCCTTACGAATCCAAGTCAAGATGTTAAACATTGGCAGGCGATAATGAATGGCTAAGATTCATTGGAAAAAAGGAGAATATAAGTGATAGTGCCTAAGAAATGAACAAAAAGTGATAATGTATCAATCTACTTGTCAACGTGCCAGATCAGAAAGAATCCTCCTCACTGCTTCCTGGAAAGCCGACTCGTCCCATTCGCTTCCCTGTAAGAGTATGATCAAAGCAGCAAGAAATCAATATTCCTGTCAAACTCTTGTTATTTTCTTACACAGAAGAGTTAATCTACGAACCTAATGGTCATAATAACATGTGGGCGGTCTTGATAATGGAAAGGAAGACAAATCCCCCAAAAAAAAAGAAAATCGTTTTTCAGTAGTAACATAACAAACAGTAGACGAGGAAAGCTCCCCGTACTTTCAATGTCTGCTCAACTGAGTTCCACAAGTTAGCAAATTTTACACAACCAAGCCTCAGTTTTGTATGGAGATTCACTAATGTCATGAATTTATGATATAAAAACACATAAGGCATGGAAATGTTGTAGTCCTATCATCTAATTATCGATGTTCAGGTACTTCTATGTATGATCACCGAGTCAGATGCGTACCTCAATCTGCAATCTCAAAACTATGCGAATGAAAGGAGTTGAGTTTATTATGTGCGAGCTGGCTTGAATTGATACAGCATTTATATTGTCAACTTGTTTCAAGAAGTCTAATAGACGAACGACCGCATTCGTGACAGAATGTTCTCCTCTTACGGTCACTTGCAAGTCCACGATTCTATGGTCTGATGAAGTTGAGTCAGGTACATGAGAGAGCCGGACGTCAAGCCTTCCCGTCGAGGAGGCTTCACTTATTTCTTCGGCTGCTTCTTTGGCAACGGAAAGCTGTGACTCTAACTGTTGGTTTTTTCGACACAGCTCCGCAACTTGATCTATCAGTGAGGTCAGGTACTCCCTCGTTCGAATAAGAACTGATGCTTTGTCTTTCTGTTCGATAGAAGAACAAGTCAGGACTAACGCACATAAAGTTTTCATCTACTACTAACGTTTTTGTTCATCGTTCACATACCTTTGTCTCAGGAGGAAGAAGTGACCTAAGTGCTTGGAAACTTTCGTTAAGCTTTTCGCGCCTTTTCCGTTCTGAGATCATATGGTGCAACTGAGTGCTTGTAGGTCGGCTGCCCAGCAGATGCTCACGCCTCGCAATGTTTAAGCTTCTGTAATATGCAATCGCTCTTTTGAGCATACTTTGTCTTTGTGAATTGACTCTTAGAGGGTTTTTGCGATCCAAATCTGGGGCGAACTTCTTGAAAGCAGTTTCTCTAGTCCGCCGAAGAGAAAGCAAATTATGCGTAGAAGAAGAAGAGGATGGAGAAGTACCCAAAACTGCGAGAATGACCCTTGTCATTGTCGCATCTACACTCTCTCTTGTTAGGGCCATCCGTTGCATGGTTTCTTGCTGGGTGCTGCTCGTGTTTGGCAATGGTTGCAAAGATTGGAGGACTTCTTGGAGCGGAGAAGTTGTGGTTGAAATTGGCTGCAAGGATTGGATAGTTTGTTGGAGTTGATAAGTTGGGTTTAGCAATGGCTGCAAAGAGTGCAAGGCTCTTTGAAGAGGAAAAGTACTTGTGCTTGGTAGTGGCTGCAATGGTGATGGTCCCTCTTGCAAAGTTTCATGTATTTGGGATGTACCTGGAAGGTTGAAGAGAAAAGAAGAAGTATCTGGGCTATCCATGGATAGTGATCTCAATGAAGATGAAGATGAAGAATGTCTACTTGGATCAACTGTTTTGGAAAGTTCTCTCAACGGAGATTTTAGAGAGAAGTCCTCCGGGAACCAATTTCTCATCTCATTTTCCATGTTAATCTGCAAATAAAGTACAAAATTTAAAGTACGGTGAGGTCCTCTCTACGAATCTATAAAGATGAAAGAAACATCTGATATAAAAGAGTTCTTACTCCAGGAATTTTGGACCAGCCTAGTTCAATTTCTCCACTCTTGCACCCCATGAAAACTGCTATCTGTGGTCATATATAAGAGGAAAGAAATCTGAAAAACTGAGAAAATCTTACCTATAACATGAATCTACACCTACAGTAGAGCCCTAAGAATCAGGAAGTGAACTAACCTTAATCCTTGCTTCCTGCAACAGATTGAGACAAAGAGACGAAATCAGGTAATGCAAAAATGTTTCCAACCAGTTAACAGCATTGGAATTTATTCTAAAAGATTCCATCTTTGACTATATTTACCTGATAGAACTGCCGTTGTGGGTTAATGGAAGCCTTAATGTGAAGGTCCATTTCATTTAACTCTACGCAGGGAGAATTTATCAGGAAGGCTTGTCCCGGAACTCGACTAAACACATCGGAAAAGAGAAGACGTTTGATAAGTCTTACACACATGCAAGAGTAAAGTAACAGATCATCACGCCATAGAAATGTATTAAGAGAAACTAGTGAGTAGTACTCATTGACGATGGCGTAAAATCCTTGCCGATATTCTTCAAAAAGTGCTCGAGCTCTGGGTTGGGTAGCTACTTCATCTTGTAAATACCAGTCATAGCACGTTAAACAGCTGATGGATTGGTGATAAGAGAGAGAGAAAAAAAAGGGGATGATTAAGAACCAACATAATGTATGAAACGAAAGCCACAATGGAATGTATAAGCGAAGCTTACTTGGAAGGGTGAGGCAGATACGACCAAAGGCAAATGTAAGTGCTGCCAAAAGACTGCACGAGCAGTTGGAGATAACTGATGCGCTCGACTTGGCCTAGCGAGAAGATCGCGTCCATGTCGACGTTGAACAATTGGGGCGAGTACAACCAGACCCTTTAGTGACAGCACTACTATTTCAGCTCTCTCCCTCTGATTGTTCCTTTGGTTATGTCTTTGACCCTGATCGCCATGGATAGATGCTCCATTTGAAAACCATATATATAAGTTATGCAAGATGCCGAAATTGGATCGGTGAAATTTCAATCCATGCAAAGTGTGAAGGGCACCAAGTTGCCAGATTTTAGGCACATGGTGAAAGTAGGACAAGATCGATCATCAAATGGGAAAGTAAAGTAGAGAAGCTGAAAGTGAAGTGCAGAAGAAATATTTGAAAAGTATCGGTACTCGGTAGGGTTAAGGATTGTTGATCAGAGGACAATAATGGGGAGAAAGAGAGAGAGAGAGAGAGTGATGAACAGGAAGATAGAGGACCCACCAACGTCTATGAGCATGAAAAGTAGATGAGAAAAGTAGAAAGAGAGAGGGAGGGTTAGAGGGAATAGGTCACAGCCAGCCATGGAAACCTTGAAAAGTAAAGGTCAAAGTCGACTCTCATGCGGTTTTGAAAATAGTCAAGGCAAAGGAACGCGGCGTGTATGCTTCCTCTTTTCTTTAATCTTTAAAGAAAATTTAAACATCCAGAATGGCAGAATCTAACAGGCAAAGGCTGGATTGCCCCAAAGATTTTTTAAAAGATCAAAATGAATATGTAACCTTATTCATTTATTTTTATTTTCGTTAATTTACGTGAACAATATCTTTATTAATTAAACATAAAATTACGTACTATTAGACTCCCCTAAATCTCGTATCTTAACAAAATTTTTATTTTGATCATCATCATCATTATACTTAGTCCGAAGTTTTGCAATGAAGCGAAATCTAAAGAGATCTGATAGTATGCAACGTTACCCTTACACAATAAAAAGGCTATTTTCGGTAGACCTATATATAAATATGACAAAAAAATAATAATACAGGTTAAAAAAGTAAATAAATAAAAATGACACGCAAAATTTAGACTTTATATAACCTAGTTAAAAGTTTTAACAATTTTTTGATATATGAGTTATAAATTTAGACTTTATCATATTATAATTAATTAATATAAACGTA
>JAOQMP010000008.1:2631680-2641690 GCA_027563575.1 Erythroxylum pedicellare
GGGTTGCCCATGGCGCAGCAGGTGGCCTCAGCTCGCCGACAAGTCAAGGGTCTTTTTCGGCCCATGAGCTAAGCGCGCTGGAAATTTTTTTTAGTTGGGCTATTGACGGTCCGAGCTCAGCTCGACTTGTTGACAAACTTAGGGATATCAAATGTGAGTAAGAATCCTACATTAAAAAGAATGAAATTAGTGAGGGGCATATAAATGAGAAGTAACCACAAACCTAATGTCTTAAAATTTTGAATTGCAGTGTGATATAAAACCTCATAAGTATGTTCTTCACTAAATTCATAATGAAGATTTTTCATTAAAATGGGCTCTTAAGATCCAACAATTGCTTTAATCGACCTAAAAGATGAACACAAATTTAGGGAAAATCAAACATAAGGTTCAAAAGATTTGAACTTAAAAATTTTAACATTTTGATAAATAGAAAAAGAAGTTAATTCAAATTTTGGCTGAATACTTCTAAATTTAAAATTTAATTCAAATTTAAATATTTTTATTAACTCAAACTTAAAATTTACTTAGACAAAATAGAATTAATTGAATCAATTTAATTAAAATTTAACAAAAATCAATCTTTAAATTGGTTTAAAATATTTAAATTGCTTACCATATATTAAAGCTCTTCTGCTTTTTTAAGTGCGATAATTTGGAATCGCCAACTTTACGATCAGACCAGTACACGCGTGCATGCACACATCCGAAAGCTTATAATTCCTCCACCTTGGAGAACATAGAATTATTCACTGGGAACAAGTTACTGTTATGCATCTACCTTGCAATGATCACTGCAAATTAAAAAGAACGGAGGGACATGAGCCAGCAGGACACAGAGTGATGGAAGTGGGATAAGTCTGTGCCCTGAAAATGAAGCCACGGTGAGGCAACTTTTGGACGTGAACACAAACTGAAACCATTAAAAAGATGAAGCCATTGCAAAAGAGATGGGGAAAGCAAAAGAAGAAACTCGTCGGGAAAGCATCTAGATGCTAGCCCATAGATACTAGCGTGGTCCAGGCTAGTATCTACATACTTTCCGACGAGTTTCTTTTTTTGCTTTACCCATCTCTTTTAGGCTATATTTAACTAGAGATTCTCTTAGTAACTGTTGATCAGGATAAGATTGAGAAATGGTTCGGAAGCAACTGGCCATTATTCAACCACCGTTTCTCGGATCGGATGATGGAATTAATTCGGTCCGACTTAATTTTAAAATATTAAGATTAATTTAATTCTTTAAGTTAAGATCTATCTATAGAAATTAACCAGAGAATATTCCTTATAAATTATGTAAAATTTATTTATTTAGTCCAAATTTTAGTTAAATTAAAGAAAAATCAAACATGTTATCAATCTTATTCTAAGATTTGGGAGATATTATAATTCTATAATTTGATATGGAAAAGAAAAAAAGTGTAAAACTTTGTGTAAGTTTATAGAAAAAGACTATTGATTAATTAATTTTAGTTTAATAATTATCTTAAATCTGAATTATTTAATATAAAAAGAAAAGAAACATGTATTGAAAAATACTGATTAATTTTCAATTAATTATTTTTTAAATATATGATTCTCTTAATTCTGAATTGAAGTTACTGAATTTATATTAATACCCTTTAAATTTGTTATGTTTTGTATAGGTGAAAATTTCATCACTTGATTCAAATAATAGTTTTTTAAAAAAAATTTAGTTATTCACGAGGTATCTTAAGAGGGTTCCAATTATAGGAAGACATCTTTAAGCCATCTACATCTAGACTAATCTCCGTTCGAATCGAATAGTTCTCTTGTAAGAGACAAAGCTCTGATCTCAAATTTTAAACGACTGCATACATGAGTGCGGGTTGAACATGCAACCTCATTTAAGCTAAAAATTTAATTACATCTCATATGGCATTACAAAATAAAATGATACTTTATCTCTTATTCCTCCAAATTGTAACCAATTACACTCTTAAATAGGGCGACGATGAAAAATTCCGCTCCTATATTTGACGCAGGCAGAGGCTAAAATCCGCACGACATGACTGATTTTCCATAGCAATCTACTCCTTCGTCCCTGCTTGGCACCCCGTTAAATGGAGACCTGCAACAAACTCATGAAGCAGTTTCAAGATCATGGAAGTCATCGCATTAGGATACCAATGAAATAAACTGCAGTTTCTGAGACCTAAGAAAAGAAAGAAAATCATATTTTTTATAAATTAGGCACTTCACGAATAATCAAATTATGCTTCTAAGAAGGAAACACAAAGACTGTTACCATTCTATTTTTGAAAAGTTTCATATCACTACATTGTTTACAATGTTCTGTTTCATGCATTCTTAAAGTAACTAACGAAATAAGATGCTGGAACATGAAAAGGAATAACAATGAAGGAAGTGTGGGATTGAGACACAAGCAGGACAGAAACAACTGTGAATTAAGAGAGAAGAAGATGAGATGATGCTTCACATAGCATTATGTACATAAAGTTGGAAGGACAAATATGTTAAAGCCACATTGATATAACTGAAACATGAACTTTCAAACAGTAAATCTCATACGGCCCATGTCAACTCGACATCCTCTGTCTCCCAATATTTGTTCTTTTTCTCTTCTGGGTTTTTAAATAATTTTATAGGGAGGACGAGTGGGGACGAGGAAGACGGAGGAGACTATTCATGCTACAAAATTCACACAATGTCTTGTAGCACATATTTCCTCCTCTTACTGTTTGCTTCTAAATCGGGAGAGGATCTTAAGATAGAAACAGAGTTCTGAACACCAACTACACCATCAGCAACCACATATCTGACACTGAATATTGAGGAATTATCTTGGTAACAACACGCATTAAAGGATGCAGTCACCTCAATCCACTAATTAATTCCCATGACACTACTGGGTACCTAGAACTGGTAACAAAGTTCGTTAGCTGTTACTTCTAATTTTCTTGAGAGGGAACCAAATTAGCCAAACTTTTCTTTGCGAGAAAATTGTTAGTTCCATTATGTGACCTAAAACAGAAGTTGTAAGATGTAAATGTGCCTCAACCCTCCAACCAAAAAATTTTGTTCTTCTCTTTGTTCTCAACCTAACAAGCGTATGTACATTGCTGAGAAAACTCTCTTTCCAAAAAAACATAGCATGCAGTACAATTTGGAGAAAAGAAAAAGTGATTAGTTCGGAAACTTACTTCACATGAATATGCATCAAGAAAAACTAATAACCAAGAACTTAAAACTGCAAATGCTCAGAGCTATTCACCATTATGACTAAGTTTCTTAGCCTTAGTACGCAGAGATTGTTAGATTTGAGAATTTTAGTCACAGGCATATGGCAATTAGTCTTCACAAGTATACTGGTCTGGTTATGTAGACATAACTGGAGACACTAGTTCACCCTATAATAAAATGTTTAGGTCTCTTTTTCCCAGAACAAGAGAGAACGACGAGAATCTGATGATAACATTGGAAATACCAAAAAAGAGAAGTATGCTACATCAGGCCTAGGGCCCAAGTGTCTGTGATAAAGTCCACAGCATGATTTGTCTCATTAAAAAAAGTAAAAGAACAATTGGCAGAGACAAACGCTGCCTTAAACATAACAAACTTCAAGATCATGCAATTGGTTTAAACTACCAAATAAAAATGAAGCTATACAAAATCACTTCAAAAACTCTTACCTTCTTCTTGATCTTCCCGCCAGAAAGACGCTTTACTTTTTCTTGCGGTTCATAACTACGGCCTGCAACCGCATGGAAAGAAATTGCATAACGGCCTCCACAAAACTTGAATAATCAGACACATGTTTTTGAATAATTAGGAAAGTTCTACAGGTGAACAACCTCAAGATCCTAAGGCCTTTAAAACAGAGTTAAGAAATTGAACATTGATATAACTAAGAAAAAAATGGAGCTCACCGGAAGGAGTGGCAGCAACGCCAGCTGTAGAAGAGATAGCGGTAGATTGCAACTGCTCGGCGACATGACCAGCTTCTTTCGAGTTCGCTTCTGTATTAAAAGGAAAATGAATAAGAAGAAATTTGAAGTGAGCATATCAGCGCGCTTGTGCGCGCACACATATGTATATAAAGAGAAAGTGAGGGAGACACCATTGATGAGATGGGGACAAAGGTGAGGAACGTTTAGGATCAACCAAGGCTTACATGTCTCGAAATCGGGAACAGGGAAAACTGCACACTTGACAGTGCAATACTCGAATGGGTTGGGGTTTGTCCGCCTTTAGAGTTAATTATACACTGACCACTCTCTTTCCCTTCTAATTCTAATATGATTAGTTAAAATGTAATTTATTCAATTATTAATTATTAACTATATATTAATTATTAATAAAATAATAAATTAAAATATAATATAATTTTATTTTCAGTATTATTTACAAACTAATCACTGTCAACGATAGTGATAATTATTTCTTCCTTTTATTAACTATAATTATTATAATATTATTCTCATTCTCCCGTATAAGCCAACCGTTCCCTAGTATTTAAAATTTGAGACCGCCAGTAACAAATAGATTAACAGAAGCTTCTGAACTCGAACTAGTCAAGAGCATCCGACTCGAAGCTAATGGTCAACTTCAGTTTCAAAATTTGGTTCAATTTTGACTTCGGGCTAATTGGGTTATACAGGTGCCCAGTTTCGGCCCGAATAATTAATTATCTTCTCATTTCTATTTTTAAACATAACTTTAAAAGGTAGAAATTATGTTTTAATAAATATAATTTACTTGGATTTAATTCAAATTAAGAAAATTTCGACTTAATTTAATATATGAAACTTTACCTTTTAGATATTTATAAATTTCACTTATATTTAAGTTCAAACTCATTTATTTATATTTGTTTAAATTTAAACTCAAAATTTTAATGTACAAAACTTTAAAATAAAGTCAAATTTTAAATAATTTAAACTTAACTCAATATATATTCTTAATAAAAACACTAACATTATTGTCAATTACACCATAATTTTAACTAATGATTAAAAAATTCAACAATTCAGCCGATTCATTTGTCAAAAATTTGAACCGATTGACTCTCCGATTTAGTTTTTAATTTTCTTGTTTAATTTTTTTAATAACTCTTGATATTAAAAAATGATAAGTTTATTAGCTAATTAATTAATTTCATAAATTAATCACTTTTTATAAATCAAAATAAATCGATTAATTTTCATTTAACAATCTCTTTTTTAATGAAAGTTTAAATTCTTTAATGGATAACAACAATTTCCTTTAATCATATTTCAAAAATTTTTACTTTATTCATTTTTTAAGTAGTTTTATAACTATATGATACCATTCGATGCTTTTAAATATCAAACCTCTTTTTTTCTGATTTAACTTCCAGTTTAGTTTTTAAAACATTTATTTTAGCTGATATTATTATATTAAATAATTCCATAAATATGTATACACAAATATAAATATAAGTAATTCAGTTTAAATTTTAATAAAAATTATATAAATGACTTAAAATTAATATAATTTAATGTATTTTTTACTATATTAAATATATTATTAAGAAATGGCTTATTTTAATATGTTTAAACTTAATTATTTTGTTTTATAATCTATATAAAATTAAAGTTTTACCAAAGAGAGATATGTTAACATATTTAAACAATTAAAAAGCATTTAAATACAATTTATAGATTTTATGAAAACATAAGTGGACATTTACTCAGTCCTCTATTCTCATATTTTAGTATAACACAACATGACATACAAGGTATGTAGATAAAACTAAAAGCATGGATAACAAGATCTTGCCGTATTAATATTAGTTCCCAAATATGCAGACTCTTTTCCTAGCGCCAGGAGAGTCATTAATTACCATTTATTTCTCACACAAACTAACCCGCATTTGCAGTTGATGTACATCCACTGCACATGTACAAACTCTCTAATATAAAGGACGAAGAACCCTTTCGCTCATCGAGAATCAGTATACATTGCAAGCATGAACAGGAATGGTCAGACTAGTAATAATCGGCCCTGTGCCGTCTGCAAGCTCCAAAGGAAGAGGTGTGAGGAGACGTGTGAAATGGATGCTTATTTTCCAGGAAACAGGTTTCAGGAGTTCCAGAATGCCCACAAGCTTTTTGGTGTTGGCAACATCATGAAGCTGATGGGTTTGGTGGAACCAAACCAGAGAGCAGACACTGCTATGTCGCTCCTGTTGGAAGCAAACGCTCGAGCGGAGGATCCTGTGCATGGTTGTTTGGGTATTGTTCAGGAACTGACGGCTCAGATCGAGTTGCACCAGAGGGAGCTTCAACTTGTTAACCAACAACTGGAGTTTTTCCGGGGACAAGGGATGGAAAAACACCAGTAAGTCGTGAGACAGTAAGTTTTTTTGATTTGATATACTTCGGCTTTTACTTATCCATAAATAGACAAAGGATTGAAAGTTCAAGCCGTATGATTTCTTATGAGCATATGAATAATAATTATCAATCAACAATGGAAGAAGATTGTTTGATGGATGCTCTTCTGAAGTTGAGGATGCTCTTTGAAATCTTCAAGAATCGAGCCTATCTAAATACTTATTCTGATAAAACTGTTACTTTTTGCATGAATTGCTAGATTACTAATTTAAGTTGGTGAAAGATATGAAATGTTTCACTAAATTCAAATATTTATGTTATTAGTGGAAAATAAGGTTGATTAATCAATTTAGGTATTTTCAATAATAAATTTAAAATTAATTAATTAATTATAATTTATAAGAACTTATTACTTTACGAAAATCTATTGATTAATTAATAAAATGATTATTAAAATAAATCAGTTTTTCATAATAAGAATTATTAAAATAAATCGAACCGAAAAATAAGTTAGTTTAAAATTTTTATTGTTAAATCGATGCGACCAGTTGATAACTAAACATATGCTTGCTTATTTCATAATTCATCATCAACTTGATTAAGTATTATTAGCAGAAATTCAAGGGACCGAGGGAAGAGACCCAACAATTGTGAAGATGAAGAGGATGGAAGGCAGGTTGGAGAATCCAAGGAAAACCATAATCTGCAGGCTGAAGCATAAAAAGAAATTAATTAATAGACTGGACTTTGGTAGAAATAAAAGTTTTGTATGGTTTTAGACTTTCGTTAGTCTCATAATAAAATTTCTATGAAATCTTCTGATTGGATTCAATTAATATTTCTGTAACCTCAACCTGCTAATGAAATATTTTAGGAATTATGCAATAACTAATTAATATTTAAATATTATAAATAATTTATTATTTCTCTTTCTCTATATATTTTTATATCAGCTTATCTAAAATATTCTTTCTATCAATTAAGAATAAAATTGCATACTTCTAGATTTATTGTTATTTATTCTACATGTATAAATGGGACACAAATCAAACAATTAAGAGTTTGTTTGTTTATAATTTTTAAATGTAATAAAAATTTTATTTATTTAAACATTTTTATTTATTATTTTTATAAATATAATGATTTTATTAAACATTTATCAATAAATTAAATTCAAATATATTTATTTAATTATAAAATTTTATATCACATATAATAATTAATAATAAAAATATATAAATACTGAAAAATCGTAGGGGATAGTAGTTTCCCAAACTTTCTAATTTTACCGTGGACGTCCCTAGTATAAATGAAAACAAAAACAATAAAAAATGAAATAATAAAAAGCACCAAAAATTTGGTAACTTAATTCGACACACCTTGCCTACATTTGCAGGGCTCTCATCCAGCTTAATACTTTCACGAAAGTACAATAGATTTACTTAAGACTTTACTAAATCGACACCAGTCAAGGTCACTTAACCCTTGACACTATCTCTTAACCTCACTTCCCGTGAAATAATTTTACACCCAATAGTACGATCGCCTCATACTAACCTCGACAGAGGATTTACACACATTGTTTACTAATTAAGACAATTAAGCGAACAACTCAAGTGATTAAAATAACTAGAAATAAAAACGATAATACTCGAGATAGAGAGAAACAACTTTTCGATAAATTCAACTCCTTTCAAGACCGATCTGAAAGCTGTTCACCAATTAAATTACTGTACTTAAGTGCTGGGATTTTTCTACCTTACTTTCAATTGTGAATCTTCAAAGGGAGCCACTCAAACCACACTTTATAAAACTGAAAGACAGCACCAAAATGACATAGAAATTTGGCTCAGTACACTAGCATTGACAATTGACAACCCATGTTCCACTTTTTAACTTCCCTTCCAACATCTGGAAAGAAGCTTTGCCCATCCAACACAACAAAGCAATCAAGTTGTGACCAACATTTACGTTTCAACAAGCAAGTCTAGCTAAGCTAGCACAATCCCAAAAGAACAACTCTCTTGGAGATTAGAAGTTGACCCACGGTGTATTTGAAAACAGAACACACACTCCACATAAGCTACATTTTTCAAGTATGTAAATAACACCCACTGCACTATTCATACAACACCCACACAAGATC
The DNA here is from genome assembly GCA_027563575.1 of Erythroxylum pedicellare. NCBI lineage: Eukaryota > Viridiplantae > Streptophyta > Magnoliopsida > Malpighiales > Erythroxylaceae > Erythroxylum > Erythroxylum pedicellare. Next base: position 2,640,168 of record JAOQMP010000008.1, read on the forward strand.
CACTTCTACTATGGATAGAGACATACCCAATGTTCACAAGCAAGAGCCCTTAACAAACACGTAAACAAATTCCCTATTCTTCTATCCACAAAACAAATTCCGTTATCCCCTATCCAAAAAAAAAATCCAACAATATATATCTTAATCACTAACGTAATATACTTCCATTTTGTGTAGGATTTTTCCACATCTTTTTTAATCCCATTATAATTAATATATTATATGTCCAATTAATAAATAAGATGTCAAAACTAAAGAAAAAGATATATATAATATATCTTAACAATCTCCCCCTTTTTGACATTTTTATCATAAATATGAAACTCCTCCTAAATAATATAATTAGACATATAAGTATCAAATTCACAATTTATATGACAAATACTCCCCCTTAATCAAACATCAAGTTTATTTAATCATCTTAAAGTTCTACTCTTTGGGACAAAAAGATGCCAAAAAGCGCAACGAATAGTCACGCATATATCTTGAAATCTTCCCTTGAATGGAACATTTACCAGAAACAATCTGATATCTCCCCATTTGGACAAAACATTATTAAAATGCATAGTCATAACAATCAATAATAGGTGCAGCGAAAGAATCATAAGCACGCCAAGATGACAATTTACCACCATTCAAAATACTAAGAGATATGCCCAAAAGAGAGAGAGATACTCGAGAGAAATCACAATGCATACTACTAAAAAGATGGAACGACAATGGCAAAATAAAAACTAAAGAACTAAAAATCTTTTTTTTACGTTTCGTTTTTTTAACAACACAAAAAATACTTCAAAAATGTAAAGCACACAGTCCCTATACCTCTCAAAAAAATTCAAACCTGGCCTTATTCCTCGTGATATTATCTTTGTCATTGGTTTCTTCTTCTGAAGTAACTGACTTATTTCCTGTATGAACAGTTTCTTCACAAGTAGTAACTAATTGTGAATCTAGACAATTTTTTGTTTTTCTTTTACAATGCCTTTGTGCCTGTCTAATCTAAGTATGCTTCAGTACCATGGGCTGCTACTGGAAATTTAATGGAGAGTGTCTCAATTTTCAGTTTTGACTCATTTGAAACATCATCTATAACATCTTGTAACATTTCAGCCTTATGTGCCTGATAACTCGACAAAAATGACGCTTGGGTACAAATCTTCAATTGTTTCTCGATGTTTCTTCTTCTTAGATAGATACATATCATTTTTTCCTCATTCACTTTAGAGCACTCACCCTTATAGCCAATACATTGAAGATTCCATTTAACCTTTCCAATTTTCATTAACTTTTTTAGTTTTTCTGTGCTTCCATTCAACATTCTCAATCGCAGTCAAAATATTCAAATATTACCAAGTGTGTAATCAGAAATATTTAATAATGCACATGTAGCAATTAAAATGTCTACAGTGCATGTTCGTGACATTCCCGGAACTATACCAAAAATTCGCATCACAAAACTTTCCTCTAAATTTTAGAAACTCATAGACACCAAAATCACTCAATTCGGACCTCTATAGGTCCAA
>JAOQMP010000008.1:2645179-2659001 GCA_027563575.1 Erythroxylum pedicellare
TACCCGATGTTCACAAGTAAGAGATGTAAGCAAAATCTCTAATCTCCTATCCACAAAACAAATTTCCTTATCTCTTATACACACCAAAATTTTGCAATACATATATTAATCACCAATGTAATATATTATCATTTTGCGTAGGATTCTTTCGTATCTTTTTTAATCCCGATATAATTAATATCTTATATATCTAATTAATAAATAAAATGTCAAAATCAAATAAAAAATAATATATCTTAACAAATACATCATCATATATAAAAACAAAAATTGAAATCCACGTACAAAAACAGAAGCAAAAACAAAGGCGCCTAAACAGCCAAGCAAAACGTTAAAGTACTGGATGAAACGGGCTCATTACTTTTTTTGTTTTGTTCATTTTTCATGCCTTCTGTTTTCCATGAAACATTTCCCTGTAACGCAAAAGAGAGTCAAGTCTCTGCAACCTGAGTTGCTGCTTGAACCTGTTGATAAAATCATCAGCTTTCGCATCAACTTCAGTGTCCCCAAACGACAAGTTTCTCTCTATCCTCGTCGTCTCAGCCGTCCGACACTCCACTATTTCCATCTCTTCTTCTCCTTCCACCGCCACCGCCTTCTCTCTCCCCAACTTGTTAATTTTCTCCGGCGACACCCTACTCTCCGCCGATTCGCTCCTCTTCACCTTATAGCGCTCTGTGCGCACCTCCGAACAGTCGTCCGTTTCCTCACCCAATCCCGCATCATCAGGTTCTTGCTGTTCGTGTTGGGATCTGCGGAAAGATGAGAATTTGATGGACTTGACACGTTCTAAGAGAGAGGGAGCTCGCTCGAGCTGTGGCGTGGCCACGTGTGTAAGGTACTCAGTGGCGTGTAGAGAATCGTTTGTTGTCGGCTCCTGTCCGGTTTCCGAGTATGAAAGTTGGAATCTGTAGTTGCGGAAGTTGATGGAGCTGACTCTCTCCAAGAAGGAAGGAGCTCGAGCGAGTGGTTGGTGTTCTGGGTGATGGTGGGACTGTGGCTTCTTATGAGAGCCAAAACGTGAGGTGACGAATATAACGCCGATCATGAGATTGAGAAGTAAGAAGAGGGATGTGGGTGTTAACCAGCCGGCAACGAAAGCCAACATGGAGGCTGATCAAAGATTTTAGTGCTCGAGGCTTCTGGTTTTGTGCGCTTCTTATTTGTGAGTGTGGGAGCTTTATCGCTTTCGCTTGCAGCCTGTGTCTTAAAGACTCTGGAGAAAGGATGTATTTATCTTGTCTCCTATTTCGGTCTTTTTAAGTCTACGAGTCAATTTCTCTGTTGTCTGTTTCTTGTTCTAACATAAAAAATCTAAGCATATTTTAAAATATACTTTAATAATATATCAAATTATAAAAAAGTTGACAAATTTAATCATTAATTAGATAAAAAATTTAAATCTTCAAACTTTAAAATAATATAATTTTTACTTAACCATAATTTAATTGTAAGAAAAGCATAAAATTAATGTTTAATATTTTTAAAATAATAAGAATTAATGCATATGATGGATCTCAGCAATTTAATTTAACCCTCGTAAAGTTTTTATTTGCAAACTGAACCAAATAATCATGAAGCTTGTGGAAAGGAAAAGTGAAGTATGACCGGCGCATGCTTTCTAACTGCTTTTTCTTTAATAAAATATAATATATTACTTATAAATGACAGGTGTGAAATGATTCCAGAAAATGCTAAATTTTGTCGATAGAAAAGATGTTTTTATTTATCAAAAAGTTGATTAATTGATAAATAAGAATTTTTTAAGGCGGAAGACGACGTCACCCCTCAGTTACGTCATCCCCTTTCTAAGTTTCATCCACATAGGAAGGCGTTGTCCTATCGCATTGTGTAAATGTGTTAGTTAAGCATTAGACGTTGAAGTTTCAACCTTTTGCACCTTTTGCAACATTAATTACAATTGGTACATAGACCGGTAGAAACCGCCAAGTGTTGTGTTCACACGGCAAAGCGGTTCGTGGGCACATATATATTTTTTAATTTTAATAATTACGGTTTTCATTCTTTTAACAAACAAATAAATTCGTTGGGGGGACACAGGGCAGGTGATATAAATAAAAATATACCTACCACCAAACTCCAATAAAAATATAATGAATTTTGTATTGCTTAAATTAAAAAAAAGACATTATCAATTACATCGTAATATTTTATTCATAAAAAAATAATGTTATATAACATAAATATCATAATTTAATATTTCTAAATTGTAACAAATAGTAATTATTTTTAAAAATTTTAAGGCGTAATTATAAGAATTGAATAAAGAATTCAGAAATTAAAAAAAAAAGACGCTCTTCTTCTTTTTTCACGTCGTTTCGTAATTGTAAAATACTTGCACAGTCTTGAATGGCATGAATCATTATAACTTTTTAAAAAGCAAATTAACTTTTACTTTTTAAAAAGCTAACATATCTATTTGATAGGAGAAAGTTACTACTGTGCCGTGGCTAAAGGTCCCCTTGTTCAAGACCATGTATTATTCGTACCAGAGCAAGACCATGTGTTATTCGTACCAATTGAGCATTCACCTAATACCCTTTCTGTCACTGAAGGATGTGACCCTGAGCTGGTTAGATTCCAGAGTAGTCTGAAGTGATATCAAGGAAATGACGTTGTTTTCTTTGGGTGGTTTGCCAGACGTGGCACTCATGCTAATCTCTAGGTAAAACATATGTTTTTTAATAAACACTCATTATATGTTTGAATGTGCTAATCTGCTATATTTACAAGAAACGCATTTCTATTCTCTCATTGCTATTCTCTCTTTTCTGCGCTCTGCATACAGTGAGGCATGTGGCTTCTGTATTTTGAATTACAGATACAAACATTTAAGAAATTGGTGACATGTTTTGATGCCCATGATTTTTACTATAGCACTATTCCTATCAGCTTATTGTGATTAGTTTTTTGTCCTTTTGCTTATTGTATCCTCCTTTTCCTCTTCCCACAGTCCATTCCTGTTCCATCATCCAGGGTGGCTGCCATTGATGATATCTTTCACTTGGCTGCTAAGAGGCTGAACTTTAAATTTACAACTATGAAATGTAAGTTATGCATTTCCAGCTTGAATGCATATTTATTGTATTTGTTTGACATTGTTCCCTTATCCTGTTTTTATTCCCTTGCTTTGTTTTAGAGTCCAAATTGGAAATCAATTTCCATCTTACTTTAATTTTAGGTCCAAGTTTTTTGTGTTGATATAGTTTCAACTTAGCAACCTTGATGATGGCTTATACGTCATGTCTGACATGTCTCTCTTTGATCCTAATTCAAATGTTTCTATTGTAGTCAGTGATAATTCTAATGGGAGAAAATGGCTGAGGGAACAGTTTGATAAGAACTATAATTTATTCTATGTGGAACTTCCAGGAGGTACTATTCTATTACATTCAGTTGATGAAAGTGAGAGTTTTCCAGTCCAATTTGGACGAGAGGTAAGCTATGTTTCTGATACATTGCAGAACTGTTTTCATTCCAAATTTACAAACTCTTTATCAGAAATGGTTAATCTCTAGAGTTTCCCTAATTATCTGTAGATGTTCAACTAATTAGTTTCCACATTTATTGTTGATTGTTGAGGCTCCCCAATATCTGTTTGCCTTTGTTGTACCCAACTAATAAATAATTCTTGCGGAATAGTGAAGGTCTTGAAATGTTTAATAATTCACATTATGCAAAACTCCTGTTTAAATTTGTTACTGCGAGTGTTAGATGGTAATGCTTAACAAAAACCTAAGTCTTTGTAGCTGACTGCGGCTAAGCCCACTGATTGGTTTTCAGATAATCCATTTGAAAATAATTTTTATCTGGGAAAGAGTCGAATCGTGATGTTTACAATAAACCCTTGAACTATTTACCCAAAATAAATAAATAACTCGAACTAGGAACCAGAATGAACCATGTTATGGACTGCCTACACTAATTGCTGATGCCACATGTTGTCAGCTCAATAATAATCATGATTATTACATGTTTAATTTGGTTTAAATGAATGTTTGTAAGCCCACCTGGGATAAAGAGGAAACATTTTACAGGTTTTAGCAGGGTTACTAAACATGCCTGAGAGAGCTGATTGGAGAAAGTGTACGCTTAGCAAAGAAGAGGAGACAAAAATGACGGAGGAATTCAAGAAACGTTTTGAAGAAGTTGATCCAAATCGATGATTTTGACAAACTGATGCTAGAACAAGCTTTATGATCTAGTGTAGAAACAAGTGTGCTACCATTTGTCCCTGTTTGTTCTACTCTGGTGAGGTACTTCCTTGCCTTGATTCTTTTCACCTATGATCTTTCAGCACCATTTCTAACATAAATGTCTTTGGGGCATTAGTAAGGATAATTCATCCACTGATGGACTTGCTCCAGTTCCATGACGTCCAATGCATTCCCCTACTGGTGTCATGCATATATTGGAAACTGTGAAACTTTGCCAGACCTAGCAAATTAAAGTGCCCCTTTGCCTGTGATGCTATGATCTAGGGGTTGAACACGTCAAGCCACTCGGCATATGATACTTTGCTTCATCTTTTCAAGTTTATACATTAGGCATCCAGTTCTCTTTTACCACTGAATATGTAACATACTGTGCTGCTTGTCTGACCATTTTTGCAATTAATTTTAAGGAGGGGATTGTAAGTTGGATAGAATGGCAATATGGCCTGAGCTCAAATTGGCCTGGCCGGAAAAAATTATATCTTGGTCGGGCTTCTGATACAGACTTAAATCTGAACTATGTTTGAGTACAGATTCGTAGGTACAATTCGTGCGTCTCTTTGAATGGAATATGTAAACAGGTCAGACCTGTTCATATAGCAGAGCAAAGCGTGAGGGCACCAAAAGCTGCTAAATGGTCCCAATTAATGAATACGTTTTCCATTTCATTCCTTCAACAAGGATCTTATGGATAAAGGTTCCTTAAAGAACGTTGATTTTCATATTTAGCAGAAGTGAAAGAAAGCAAAGTCGTTAGGGAATATGTAAAAGGAAAAGAAAATGATTACGATATATGATATCACCAGGTGTTATATGCATACCTACACAAACGTAAAATTGTAGTAGTGGGTCCTGAAGGTAAGAATAATAATGATGTCCAAGTAAATGAACATTATGTTTTGTCCAACTATATGTAAAATTTGAATGTAATTGATTGGTAGACTATGAGAGGCTTTTATGTTTTGCTTTTTTGTGGTTTTTATTTTTTATTTCTTATTTTAAAATAAAAAATAAATTTTGTTTAGTTTTTAATATTAATGTAGCTATATTTTCTTAATGATAATAATTATATATCATATAAAATATAAAGATAAATTATTTTTTATAAATAAATGACAAAGACATACATAAAGGATAGGACCCGAGTGTGGAGTTTTAATAATGGCCCAACAAGAAAATGATAATGAGAGAAACGTAATTTACAAGGACAGGACATAGAAACAAAGTTTAGTACCAAATCGAAGTGAAGTGGAGACAAAGATATTGTTTTGGTTTTTGAGAATCCAAATTCTTAGAATAAAAAACATTTCTTAAAAGAAATTGTTATATAGCCAAAGTGTCCGCTGAGAAATATCGCCACAGAAGAAGGATTAAGCTAACTGATAAGCTATTTGAAGATGGTGTAGTTAGTATAAGTACATGTTAACGTGTCAACCTCACCATGTTACACAGGATTTAACCATAGTGTGTCAAGGATTACAGCCACTCAAGCACACGTCGATCATGATATTGTGACCGAGCAATCCAATAGTGACTGACGTCGGCTGCTCGTTCATCTGATCATCCATTGACACAAGCAACACCTCACTCTCAAAAAGCCATTGTGACTCAATCTGATAAAGGATCAACAGAAATGGGGTCTAAGCAACCAATTAACCAAGCCCCACAAATTCCATTACCCACCACGTTAAAAAGTTTCATTACATCCCCATTAACACACCACCCTTGAAAGCTAAGTCAACTTTTTATCTCTTAAAAAATGTCACTAAACAATGCCATCTCTCCATCTGTCTCCCCACTAAACTACCCATAGCTGTTATGCGTCGTAAAGGTTGCTGTTACATTGTAAAGGTGGGTGTCTTATGTTGGTTTATGTCCATTTTTATCTTTGTTTGATTTATGTTTTTGTTTTTGTTTCCTGGTCTCGGCGGGTTTTAACCGCGTTTCAATGTTTCATATTAAGTGATGTCAGTAACAACGTTGCTACATGCGAAGGAATCTCTGAGCTCTGCCAACTTTGGAGCTTTAAGTTCAGGGATTATAGATATTACTGGGTTCTTTTCACCAATCAAACTCTGGGTTTCTCACAGCTTGCTTTCCTTGCACTGGTTGTGAGGCTTTGTTAATGCAACCTTCCTTTTGTTATCGCTTCAAGTTTTCTTCTTTCCTGTGAAAAGTTCATTCTTAGCTACTTCCTTGATTGCTATGGGATTTCCTCATCGTCATTGAGGCCATTGTGCTGAAGGTTCTCGAGATTTGGTGCTTTGTGGGATGGGGTTGGTGGTCGAAGCCATTTTTCAGCTGTTAAAGCTCTTTGTCATTGGCTTCATTTGCACGGCTGAAGAATCTGCAGGTCAAGCCATGAGCTTTGCTTTTAAGTTATGGTTCAGTTGATTAAATTATCAGGTTCTTGATAGTCTAACTGGGATGTATTCTAAACTTCAGGAATTCCAATTGTGGACCGCTAATGGTTAGAAGTTTGAAAACATTTAGCTCATCTTTATTGGATCTTGCTAATTTTAGATATGGAGTAGAGGAGTCATAGAATTTTGATCAAGTTTGGATGCTTTTGTCTATCTGAACATTTATGGAATTGTTTGGAAATAGGCCTTCATCAAGTACTGTGCTGAAATGGATTCTCACTGTCGATCCTTAACTCATGCTTCTTCTAGGGAAGGATGCTTTGTTAAGGAATTATCCAAGGAGATTAAGTTCCATGGACATAAGACTATATTATCCTCTGAATCTTAGACAACTGAAAGCTATTCAACTTGGTTCTCCAAGTGTGTTGTTATCTTATGCCTCGATAATGTGCAGTCAGTTGCTTGGTTAATTTGAATTTGGTATAAAAAGCTCTTAGATTTTATTTTATTTCAGCGTACAATGTACCTCCATCTCCAGCAATTTCTTCAGAGGTTCCTTCAACAATGCAAAGTATAGCTACTCCAGTCCATCTAAGCGCATCAATGACAAGCAGTGCACCAATCTCTGAGATCCATCCAAATAGTAACTTCCATGAACTGTTCATGTAAATTGGTAATTTTATTCAGGTTGCTTGATTATGCATTTTTGTTTTCTGACAATGCAGTCTCAAATCAACCCTCAGTTGCTCAAGTGCTAGGTATTCACTTGCTTAGTGCTGCTACCTTCCATAATTTTCTTGCAAATAAAAAATTTGTCAAGTATGCATATGTTTGGAATTGAATCAACTGCTAGTAATTTATCACAAAATTCACCAGCTATCCTCCCTAGTGCACCTTAATCTTCACCAAGAAATTTCATTAAGGAAAAAGATCACTCAATGGAGTTCATGCCCCAAAATCTATTGTTTAGAGTATGCTGTTATTCGCATTTCCCTTTTTTCTAACAGTGACTAGTTGAATATAAATACTTCATTGCCGTTTGGTCTTCCTCCAATCACGTCTACCTGGTTGTTACTTTTTGTTCTAATCCTTATTCTATTAATTCTGAAAACAGCAGTTCCAGTTGGGTCACCTGAAAAGGAAAAACCACATAATGCCCCACCAATGCTTCCAATCATACCTGTAGAATCTCCTTCAATGTTACTAGCTTCAAATTCATTTAATATTTGAAACTTATTTTATGTAAACTTGAACTTATTGTCCCTATGAGTTGGGACTAAGCAAGAACTTCAATTTATGGACCTCTTGTTACATCTTTCTTGTGCTTATAAGGGCTTCTTTCCAACCTATGTTGCATTCAATTCCCCTCAATAAAATCCTACAGCTCCAAGCGGTATGTGAAAAGTTTGCTGATTGTCAGGTGCTCTGCACTAACCAAACTGATTTGTAACCTAAGGGTTATGTAATAGCTCCATCCCGATTTTGAATATTTATGCTGTCTGGAAAGTCAATTGATATCTTATTCCAGTCGGCTTGTGTGGAATGAGAATATCTCTACCTGTCATAGTGGTTTGTGCTTTTGAAACATTTCATTTCTTACCAAATTCCCATTATTTGATCATTTCATAATCTATGCCTCTGTGAGGCATTTTGTACTGATCTGTTGCGGTGTATGGTGATATTCCTATTTGTTTTGACTGGAAAAGTTTGTTTCATGAAAGATGCTGACCATCTGATCAGCGTTATTTTGGCTCCCTATGAGACTTCAGGTCCTGATGTCTCTTATGCATCAACACCTTCTCCTAGCAGTAACTGGAAAAGAACTGGAAGTCCAGATGCTGCTTCTCCAGCTGAAATGTCTAAACCTTTGCCTCCTCTAAACTTTCAGCCAACTAAAGGAGATAAACCGCAAGAATTTCACCGAATCAATGATATTGGATGCTATTAATTTCCACTTATTATTAATTTTGCATATTGTCATTTTTACACTTTGAATTGTCTCATTTATGGAATGCTAGCAACGTTGCTAAGAAATACAGTTTTTGGTTTTTCTCATTTGACTCAATTACAAGTTGCAGAAACTGTTTTTATGAAGCAAAAGGAAAATCTGAACTGACCTTAATAGATTTTCATTGCAGGCCCTGATGCTTCCCATGTGTTAACTCCTCACCCAGGCATTAACTGGAAAAAACATGGGATTCCAGTTGCAGCATCGCCAGACGAGATCCCAAAGCCTTTGTATCGTGTTGCGAATTCACCAGATAAAGGTAAATTTTCAAATGCAAATATGAGTCAAAGCACTGAATGGCATGACAATTTGGAGATATTAAATTTTTATGTTAGTGTTATGTAGGTTCTACTGTTGTTGCTCCTTCAGTGCACAAAGCTGTGAAGCACTCTGGCGGTGCTCCTGTTCCATCTAGGTCATATTTTCCAAGTAAAGGGTATCAAACTCCTGCATCTCCACCTTCTATCCCTTGTCGTAAGCAAAATCACACAAGAAACAAGACCGACCACCCTGCTTCTGCCTTGTCACCCCCAATATATCCTCCCTCTACACATGAACCAGGTTTCTCTTTTACACTAGAAGAAATTTCCATCCAGATAATCGAATGCTATGTATTATGCTCTTAAATTTCTGATCCCAAATGTATTCTTGTCATCTTTTCAGATCCTGCCATCCCTCCGTCATTTTTACGGGCAAAAAGGCATACACATTTTGCTTCTCCAGATCCTGGTCCAGGTACACCAAATGATGAATGCTTGAGTGAATCACCTTTTTACTTCTGATCTAAGAACATATTGGATTTCCTGCATGTCAGGTCCTTCAGCTTCTGCTTCTCATGGCCTTTTTCGTAAACCAGCAACCATTGTCTTACCTGCTCCTTCCCCATCTCTGGCAACCTCTGTCTGGACTGAGAGTAAGGAACACTAATATTTTTCCTTTCCTTCTTTTTGCTGGTTGTAATTGGTGATTTTTTACCTTTACACTTTGCTTGCCTATTTACTATGATTATGGTTTCATTTCCAAGTGCCCATTCTTTCTCCTTCTGTGTCATCATCAAGGAGTTCAAAACCCTTCTTGCCACCTGTCCAATCATTGCCACCTCCACCTCCTAATGAAGGTTATAAAAGTTCTGATTTTGTTTATCTGAGGATATAGTTATCTCTAACATTTTCTTTTTCTCGTCTTCCCTATAAAGTTTTCATAAATGTCACGCTGGCCAACTTGGTTTTGTAGATTGTTCAACTACTGTTTGTGTAGATCCATATACAAATACCCCTCCTGGGTCTCCATGTGGCTGTGTCTTGCCCATACAAGTTGGACTGCGCTTAAGTGTTGCATTATACACTTTTTTCCCATTGGTTTCAAAGCTTTCTCACGAGATTGCTACTGGTGTTTTCATGAAACGAAGTCAAGTTCGTATTATGGCAGCAAACGCTACCAGTCAGCAGCCAAAGAAGACGATTGTCCACATTGACTTGGTTCCAGCTGGAGAAAGATTTGATGATACAACTGCATTTCTTATTTTCAGAAGGTTTTGGAAAAAGTTAGTTGTTATTAAAACTTCCCTTTTCGGGGACTATGAAGTCTTATATGTGAACTATCCAGGTTTGTGAACTTCTCGTATCTTGGGTTCATAATGTTTCCATAGTTTGTTCTGGATATTCATTCAGAGTTTCTGCATTTGTAGGTCTACCTCCATCACCACCTTCAGGAAGCATTAACATAGAAGATGACGGACCCAATTTTGGATATGATAATAACGACAGGAAAATAAAGCCCCTTGGGGCTGATGTAACCATAAGGCAGAATAAAAATGGGCTTGGCGGCCGCATCATTGCTGTTGTTGTGCTGTCAGGTTTTGTAGCACTAGTACTATGCTCTGCTGTAGCTTGGATTTTGTTATTTAGACATAAAGAATGCAGAAATCATCGAGCAACAATTGTACAGACTTCGTCACTTGCTGTAACAAAGCCATCAGGTGATTCATGGAATTATAATATATAAAGCTTGGTGCATATGTGGCATGCTTGTTCTTGTATAGTAGTTCAAGAGAGTGAATTGCTTGTGTGATGCATACGTTCAATCACACAAGATGCATCAGCCTCGTTCAGTTCATTCTGCTTTAAATAGTCCTTTATTTTATTGGTATGCAAGACTTAGCCAAGCATTAGGGAAGCATCATTCTCATAGCGAGGCACTTCAAGTAAATTTCCTTTTTAGCTGTTTCTGTTGTTTGAATATGTCGACAAGCAGTTGGACACGCTTGCATGCCTTCATTTTCAATATGTGTTTAGCCTAAACCCTGTACGTACATTGTCCTTATTTAACAATCATACCTTTAAAACTCTTGGATTTCTGCAATGAATAGGTACTACTGGATCAAGGAATGGAAGTGGTCCTATTTCGGCTTCGTTGTCATTTGGATCTAGTATTGCTCCTTACACAGGATCTGCAAAGACTTTCAGCATAGGTGAAATTGAAAGAGCTACTAATCATTTTGATGCTTCAAGAATACTGGGGGAAGGAGGCTTTGGCCGTGTTTATAGTGGTATTCTTGAGGATGGAACGAAAGTAGCAGTCAAAGTACTAAAGAGAGATGATCAACAAGGTAGCCGAGAATTCCTGGCTGAAGTTGAAATGCTTAGCCGCCTTCATCATAGGAACCTGGTCAAGTTGATAGGAATATGTACAGAGGTACATGCCCACTGTTTGGTTTATGAGCTCATACCAAATGGAAGTGTGGAATCTCATTTACATGGTACTACTTCTGCTCTTTAGATCAAAGAAAATCTCTACTCTATTTTCTTGGAATTTCCTATCAATTCATATATTTCTTTTTGCAAAATGATCATACTAATCCATTTCTTCTCATCAGGGTTTGATAAGGAATCTGCTCCACTAGGTTGGAATGCCCGCATCAAAATAGCCCTCGGTGCAGCTCGAGGTCTAGCTTATCTGCATGAGGATTCAAACCCGCCAGTCATACACAGGGACTTCAAGTCCAGCAATATCTTGTTGGAACATGATTTCACACCAAAAGTTTCTGACTTTGGATTGGCCCGAACTGCCATGGATGAGGAAAACAGACATATATCAACACGTGTAATGGGAACTTTTGGGTGAGAATTCTTCTCTCTGTATAAAGTTGTATGACATAAAAAAATGATATTATAATGTGTACATGAATCAGGGGTTATTTACAGATACATTTCAGAATGTTTTGTCCACATCTTGAGCTGAAAGGTAATCTCCTCGGTAGGATGCCACTGTCTTTGGATTATTTAAGGCAACTTCAAATAAATGTTGGTAATTCCAGGAAGTTGGTGAAATTGGTGTGGTAACTTTGAGATACAATTAAACAAGGGCAGGGATAATATTAATCTGTAGCTGGCTGTCAATTACATATAACTTCCTCCTGGATTTTATGCTAATAATTCTTTTCTATCGTTTTTACCAGCTATGTAGCTCCAGAGTATGCAATGACTGGTCATCTTCTAGTGAAGAGTGACGTTTACAGTTATGGTGTAGTGCTTCTTGAGATCCTAACTGGAAGAAAACCAGTGGACATGACGCAGCCACCAGGTGAAGAGAATCTAGTTGTTTGGGCACGTCCACTTCTCACAAATAAAGAAGGGTTGGAAACGATTATGGATCCATCTCTACGACCCCATATTCCTTTAGACAGCGTGGCCAAAGTGGCAGCTATTGCTTCAATGTGTGTCCAACCAGAAGCATCACACCGTCCTTTCATGGGTGAGGTTGTTCAGGCTTTAAAATTAATATGCAATGAGTGTGATGAGGCAAAGGAAGCTTGTTCCAGGAGTTCCAGCCAGGATTTATCCCTTGATATGGATGCTGAGGACAGCGGTGACTCAAGACAGCTGCTATATCCTTTTCAAAACCAGGTAATCGCAGCAGCTAACTACGATTCGGAGCCAGATATAGAGAGGGCATTGTCAATGTCAAATTTGTTTGGTTCATCTGCGAGGTATAACAGGCAGGCATCTTCATTTAGGAGATACTCTAGTTCTGGTCCATTGGCAACAGGAAGGAGCAGATGGCTTTGGCAGAGACTGAAGAGATTGAGGGGGGAAAGTGTGAGCGAACATGGGATTGTTTTCAGAATATGGTCACCAGGTTCACATTAACATTAACAGCTTCCAGTTTCTGAAGTTCATAACTGTGAGAAAGAATGCGTGTAGTCCTCCACCAAACAACACTGATCCACAACAGGGCTTGTAATGGTGAAGGAACTGACAAGAAATGCAAGAAAGTCACAGGTCTGGCCGGGGAGAAAGTTCATAACCTGGAAGGATATAACTTCAATATGCTCTATTCTCAGTATTAAGTTTCAGAGGTAAAAAGTGCTAATTGAGGCCGATTTCGTGCTTCCAATGTAGGGTAGTTGCAACAATAGCCCGGAAGCTTGTAGGAGGCAATGGCACATGTTACTTGAACGTACAGAATTTTTTTTTCAGATCATAAACTGATTATTAGCGGGCGACGGATCCTCACAACTCTGTTCCAAGTCATCCTGTCCATCAAATTTTTGCTGAGTCCTATTTATCAAATGGATGAATTTTCTTGAAACAAAGTAGGCACGTAATAATGAAAATAGGTGATCTGATTCCGCCACGGGAAAAGAGAAAAAAAAACTTTGGCCTTGTTTGGCAGTCAACTAATTGCATTAGCTGTTGGCTGATAGCTGATTATATCAACTGATTTGACCAGCTGATTACATTAATTATTTGTCATTTGATGTTTGGTAAAATTAGCTGTTTAGTATTGACTGTTTATGTATAAAATGACATATAAGAACATTATTTAAAAAAATAAGGGTATGATTAAATTTTAAAATTTAAATTAACTTCTAAAACTTTCTTAATAAAATTAACCAGAAAAATAATTTTTAAATAATTAAAAACACCTTTTTAAATTTATTAGAAGTAATTTTAAATTTCTAATAAATTTTAAAAATTCAATTAATTAAAAAAACAAAAGCCTAATAAAACATTATGCCAACATCATACTATTGCTTGATTTGATAAATAAAGTTGGAAGTTGCTATTAAGCTATTATTCTCGTCTATCTCACGAACAACTGCTTCCCTTCTCATATAACGTACTGTAGCTTCACTCTCTAAACTTCAACTATCTCAACTCTCATGGGTATATCGTCATTTTCAATCAGCTGAAAGCAAAACGCTACCCCTATTG
>JAOQMP010000008.1:2671675-2682303 GCA_027563575.1 Erythroxylum pedicellare
CGAATGGAGATCTCAATCAAAACCTTGAACAGACATGAGATGTGGGCAAAAGGATCTAAAAGTATACCCGTATTCTAACAACCTAGGCAGCTTCAAGCAACTGAGCAGAAATGGTCAACTTTCCAGAAAAAAAAAACGAACAACTTATAGAGAACCAAAGACAGTGTGGGCTTTCACTGATGAAAGTGGAGGCTTTAGAGATTTTGCTCTTGTTGGGAAATAATTGCAAACCGTACGTGAGTAGTTGATAGAAGAAGTAAAGCGGGAAGCAAAATGGCTTAGGTGAGAAGCCGCGCAGACGCTGGTTTAAATAAAACGAAAACGTCGACGTTTTATTGTAGGACAGAATAGGGCCAGGTTTAGTGGGACAAAAGATCTGGTGCCGTTTTGTTAGGGTGGGTTGGTGGCGGTGGTGATGCACAGATATGACCGTCAAATGAATGGAGGTTTTCACAGTGGAAGCTAAGTGAAAGCTGTAAGTTTAAAAGAAAATGGAAGTAGACCAAACAGAAGATTAGTAAAAAGGACAGGAAGAACGTTTCTTGTCTTGCCGTTGAAAAATTGGAAATTGGATATTGTAAAGAGAAATCCGTACAGTGTAAGGACATTGCGTTGTGTTTTTGGACTCTTGCTTTAGTCGGTTGCAACTTTTGATACTCCTCTTGTTCCATTACCTACCCTCTTTTACATTCGGGCACAAGGGACAGGCTTTTAATGTATATTATGTACACTACACCTATGCTCAATTGTTTAATTTTCAATGAATTTTCCTGATTGACAAAACAGATTGGGACGAGGATTCCGAGAGGCCTGGAAGATTGGACCGGACCACTGGACAATCTTAACAAAAGACAGACCGAACAGATCCTTTTCAGAGAGGGCTTTTTGTCGACGGTTTTGTAATTCAGAAGTGGCAAAACTGGACTTGACCAAGGAGTCCAGTTCTATGTGGCTGTTGAAGATAAGGTTTCCTGGTTGATATCATGTGTAGTAAGTGTTTCTGAAGATTCAATTACCTCTGCTTCTTTCTAGGACTGTATATCCAAAGCAGACAATTAAAAAAAAATCCATTCTCTTGAATTGTGTGGTCAACACCTTCTGTCAGCAACACTGAGTCGAAAGGCTTAGAAATTTTGGAACCTGCTGAATCAACAAGCTTTAAACTAATGCCTTGTTATTTCCTTCTGAGTTGTGGCTTGTAAACTTCTTTACATTTGTTTAATGAAGGACATCCTCTGCGCCGTTAAATTTACAGAAGTTTCTTTTTTTTGAAGGAAAGTTACAGAAGTTCATTTGCAGGTAAAAACAATTATCATGTGATTGGTATATTTGTAATCAAAAATATCATGATCACTTGTAAACTTTTTGCTGAGAGCTGGGGTAAGGAGTTCAAACACTCTAGTACCAGATGAATAGGCCCTAGATTCCTTCAAATAAGAATTGAAAGAGAAGCTGTTTGATCATTGACTTAAAGGGGCTCAAAAAAGCAAAGAAAATGTTTAGATACCAAGATGATAAGTTACTTAAATCAGTTGATATCTTCTTTTTAGACTTCATTGGTTCTCAAGGGATAGTAAAGTTGTTCTCATTTAGAAAAGGAAAGAAAGGAATAAAGCATACGCACCTACTAATGCATCATTAGACTTTTAATCTAAGATTTGCACGAGACCCAAGTGTTGATCACTCATTGGTTTATTAAAGATTTTGGGTCATGGAGAAAAGAGGAATCCTGTCACCAAGTGGAATCTGATATGGTGATATCAATATCAAACCTTAGTTGACAATCAAAAGATGATTGCAAATCCAACTGATTATAACTGAAAGTATGTTCGCATAGTACAACATATCACAACTTCCTTTGATGAAATTTAGCTTCTGAATATTGGTGAAAACTATCTTTTTACCTTCTCATAATAGTTTCTGCAGATTACTGTTCTCTAGAAGTCGTTTTTCAGTCAATGTTTGTTTCAGGCTCTGCTGAGGATTTATCCCTGATGCTGAACTTTAAAAGGGTTTGATATAACTTTACTTGGTTTAAGTGTGCCTTTTGTTGAAATGAACCAAATTAACCCTCCACCAGAGTCAATCAAATGCTTGGAATCCCTGTCAACTTTAGCTACTTTAAAGATATGGGTGAATGATTATATGACTTTAATAGCTTAAGTGAGAAAGATTTCATGGAATTTGAGAGCATAAAAGAAACATATGAAACTGCTTTGCAGCAACAAGATATCGGATGTAAGATCTTGCACTAGCACCCTCCAAAAGGAAATCCACCAAATGAAAGAAGCTGACCATTATGAGATTGATGATTGGTTAATGTCTCACAGCTATTCTGAAGATGGTAAGCTGTTGGCTAGAAGGATAAATTGTTAGTTTGAGGCTACACTTGGGTTTCGTTTTTTGTTGGTAACAACTATTGACCTTTGATAATGATGATTATAGGTAAAACAAGGGTCCATGTAAATGATCATTAACATTTTTGGATTTATATGCAGTGGTTAAGGTGGGATGAGGGATGGAGCTTCTCATTTAATTCTTTGATGAAATAGACAAGGTGACAGATTGGTTTATGATATGAACAATCATCAAAGGTTGATTGAAGCCCACAAGAGGTGGAAAGAGACAGCAGGTGGGTCATTGCATGTTTTCTTCCTTTTTCCTCTGAGGGAAGAGCTCGGCAAATATCCCAATAATGGAGTCTTTATACATTAGCTGATTTGACCATACAATGGTCTCAGACAAACACTACATAGTGTTAATCCACCGATAACACCAAGTTCAGAGGCTTTTTTGTTGTCACAGGAAACCTTGTCATTCAAGTTTGATCGCATTTGGTATTATGAAACACTCTAAAGAGGATACAACAAAGGATTCAATTATCGATAGCTTGTGGACCATTCTTGATGGTCAACTTTGATAGTTGTCCTCGATTGCTGCATCTTTTTGCAATGCGATTGAGATTTATAGGCACAACCAGACAGACATATCTGGGGTATTTAGCATATAATGTGTTGTTTATGAACAGTCATTTTCGGTCTCTAGCGTACAGACTCAAGGATTTCGTATCTGCAGAGAGATCTGATGGCACCAAGTGGGTAGGCCAAGTGTATTGCAGATGAAGAGCTAATTAGTTAACTGTCTTACTGTATTTTGGCACATTACGTATGCATGGAATTTGACTCATCATTCTTATTGGGCCCCCCTCGACATAGCTTTGGCACTAATGTTCAAAGCAAACCAGATGATTGTAAGCATCTCTACTTATGTCTCATTGTTAAGGACATCCTGGAAAGCAATCTGATTGATTTCCATTGGCCCATTGTAGCTGCAATCTGATACAGAAACAAGTACCATATGGACACGGAAGTTTGGTTTCTATCTATAGTTTCATGTGAATAATATGACTTCTAGGCCAGTTCATTCATTGTCCCAATTTGTCTACTGGATTTCCATTGTAACTTAAAAATTGTGACTGAGCTACAAAGGGTTGGTTTGGGTTTTTGAGCACAGAGACAAGCTAAAGAACAAAAAAAAGAACTGATCAAGAAATTCCAGCTAGAAAGAGCCGGGTTCCTCGGATCCTGTCCATCGTGCATGGAAAGTTTTCTTGCCATTGTAATCTTCATTCTCAACATAATACTAGTTAGTGTTTGCTACTTTGTGCATTGGAGATCAGTAAGCTGAAACAGTAGACCAAACTCACAAAACATGGTGAAAGCAAATTGAGGAATTGGAAGAAGCTTCTTAAACCAGGCAATACATCTAAAAATTGGCCCAATCCCTCTCTAGTTTTCCCTTCTTTTCTTTCTTCTGTGCTCACTAGCATGGACTAAAAGAAAGAAAGATGGAAACACTTAGAAAACATATCATGAAAATATAATCCTGAAAAATAATAGTAGACGGCAGTAAGTATCTAAACTCCAACACAATTATAATGTTGAAGAAGCCTAGTGGCTTCCCTAAGGCCACTAAAATAAGCACCATGAGTGGTGGAGTAATGAGTTCTATGTGTGGCCTCCCCTGCAAATAGAACTTGGAGTGGTGGTGAACCAGCAGTTTCACAATTATCAATCATTGGTAATGGCTCTGCCAATGAATCCATATCCTCTCCACTTGATCCAACTGCTACATAACTGTAAGATCCCAGGAACAAAGGGTTAGTACCCCATTTGCTCCTCAAAACCTTCTTGAAAAGAATTTCACTTTTGACTGTTCTTCCATCAGAATCAGTATTCCAGGTTTTATCATTCACTTGATTGTGAAAATGCGGTAAGAAACTTGATACCGTTGCTGAAACCCCATTGATAATCTCTTCATCGCTAAGGGACTCCAGCTCAAGAGCTTCTTCCCCAGCAAACCAAGATAGCAGAACGCTAGAATTCTTATAAATTGGACATAAAGAAGCTGTCTTTCTTATCCACCATGGTACCTTTTTATCTCTCAGTTCAGAGTCCGGCTTACGAAAAGCCATTTGCAGAAATGGGAACTTCTTCCCCTCCTCGCCCCTTGAATTTATTTGCAGAAACAACTTGTTAACTAACCCAAATCCAAGTCTTGATATGGCCTGAGTCTTGAAAGATGGAAGAGGAGGGCTGAACATACCTGAATCTTTGCTAATTTCAGCTTTAAGTACCCCAAGTGAGACTGTGACTATAACATGATCGGCTAACATAACCGAGCCGTCACAGAAATGTAGTTTCACCGGTTTATTAGCATGACCGTTTTCAAGGGGTTGTTGAGCTCCAGATTGCCACTCTATTTGAGTCACCTTGCGGCCCAGTTGGATGAGACCATCCGGTAGAACAGAAGCTAGTGACTCAATCACACTCAGGTAGCCTTTAGCAATGGTGATTTCTTCATCAGGACACATGATGTACTCGCTCTCTGCATGGAAATCTAGAGTTGAGAGATCGCCAGCAGATGTGTAAACCCTCTGAGTGGTCTCGTGAATACCAAATATGGCTTCTTCAAGCAACTTTCTGCTCCAATTCCCACAACTTTTGACATCTTTCTGACCTCCCAGAGCATCCCAATAAGCATCTAGGCCTACCCTAAGGAAAGAACCAACACTAAGCTTACCACGAGCTCCACCATTGGCCATACTCATCTTGTAGGCTTTAGCTGCTAATCTGTAGAAATCAAAAGTTTCGTTCTTTTCACTACCTTCAATCAGTTCTCCCCGAGCATAGTCCATGAGCTTCTTGAAAAGGGTGGATAAGGAGTCCACAATAGAAGGAATAGGTTGTAACCCACCTTCAGCCATGGTCAATGGTTCTTCCAAGAAACCATCCATGCACTCCCATGGCTGCTCAGACTGGAGTGAATGGATTTCTTGAGCAATCTTGTGAACTGGGCTGCCTCCAATGCCATGGATCCAAGTTGCACCCATCTCAATCCTGTCACCACCAAACTCTGAAGTGTTGATTCTGCCACCAATCCTTGTGCCGCCTTCCACAACACACAGCTCAAAAATGTCTCTTGAGCTAGTGCAAGTGTAGAGCTTGTTTGCAGCTGTTAGACCAGCCATTCCTGCTCCAATTATGACCACTTTTGGCTTCTTGGCCACCATTTTTCACCTGCTTGTCAGATTCTAAAGCACTCCAAGGAAGAAAATTTAATCAAATCTAGTCACGCAGAGGAAATGATGATGAAGAAGAAGAAACAGTAAGGTAAGATGGAGTAATTGCAACGAATCAAGGACTTATTATAATAAAGTGTGTGTGGTTCTCTAGCTCCTTAAGAGTCACTCTATTTTTCTAGTATTAGATTTATCCAGTAAAGACAGATCCTTACTTTCTTTTCAGTAGAGTACTATTAATGTAGTTCCTAGCCTCTTCTTCCTCAAAGCCATGGGTACTTTTTATAGGAACAACTTGTCTAACATGTTTCTGTTCACTTCATTTAAAGACTTTTTCTTTTTAAGTTTATCAAAAACAACTTTTTTTTTATTAGTTGGAGGTAAAATTAGAAATCAGGACTTAAGAATTAGTATTCAGGACTTAAGAATTATTACTCCTCCTCCTCTTACCTTTTCTAATAAAACTTGAATCAAAAGTTCATCATCTCTTGTATAACTTCAAACCTCAAAAATAAAGAAAATTAACACACAAAAAGATGGAAAATAATGACACTAACATTCACATTAGAGTCCTTTTCCACTTAGTTGTCCCTTATGCTATTGTAATTGGTCTCCTTGAATCTTTTACCAATATAAAAGAGGCCTTAATGGTGACTAACTGTGAATCTCCAACTTTAGTTACCTTTTAGGGAGGTGGCATGGTGGCAAGTCGAGTATGATAGCTTCTAATCTTCTTCATGGTGATGTACTATTAAAAGCTAAAGATTTCCTAATGTATTGGAGAAAAAGGTTCGAAAAAAATTAAGTAAGAAAAGAAAAGAAAAAAATCGTCAAACATTCCACATATTAGCAAAAATAGCATCATAATGCCAATTATTAGAGATGGAGATGAGAAATTTCCAAATTTTGGAGAGGGTGCTAGAGAGAGCCTACTGAAGAGTACAATTGACATTTCCGAAAATCGTCATGTTCCTTCCTATCTAAATGAAGCATACACAAGTGCTAAAATGTTGGTTTTAATATAAAAATAGGTGCTAGTGTTAGCTTTAGTTGTTCAGTGTAACTAAGACATTGTGAGGTACCTTTGACAAGATTAGAGTTCCAAATAAATGAAAGGAAATGGCAAGTAAAAAAGAGGTATAATAGGTTTCATGAATAAAGGAGCAAAGATTATGCATGTATTTACGATATTTGTTCAAGTAGCTAAGCCTATCAAGGGTGTTTCAAATGGGTATAATGTTCTTTTACTTGACAAGTTTATACTATCTAATATTGGTGGAAGAGTAGGACAAGGTCATGAAGGTGGAGTTATTTGTGTAAGGGATAATTGTTTATGCCAAGTAATTCAATTCAGGTGAGCAAAATTTAGGAGACAGGGCTTGAAGTTTTAAATCAACAAGTTCATTTGAATTAGCTAGGGGCCATACCCAGGGGTTACTAATAATCATGGATGATACTATAAAGTGCAAAGGGATTCCCACATCATAAGCCACCCTAGATAAGAATATATGGATGAGAGTTCTAATGCAAGTTATTGTTACACAAATTTATAGACTTTCCACTTTCAGTTTTAAGTCAATTGTAATCTTATGTTAAAAACAATCAAGAATATATTTTTCAACTTGAACTTCTTTCTCCAATTTTTGGAACACCCTACATACAGATTACTTATAAAAAATTTATTCCTTTTAGGATGATTTTATGAGTTCATTTGACCCAGAAGCATTTCTTGTCACTAAAAACTATCTGAATTCTCTTAGTAAAGAGAATTTTGTTCCCTATTTTGAGGGGACTGTGTCAATGCACTTGAGATTTAGTGGTTGTGTATACTTTCCCAAACTTAGAGGTTCTTAATTTTTTCCTCAATTCCCTTGAGTTTTTTGAACCAATGTTTTAAAAACCAAACTGGACTAGCCGGTCCGACCGCAAAAAGTTTGAATCAATTAGTGGTTTGTTTCGATTCACCTAATAACCATTATATATAAAAATTGACCAGTTTATCAGTAAAATGGTTAGTTTTTTGTCGAACCGATCTAATAGGAAAGATGATATGTGTTTAATTGTTGATATATTTAATCATTTACACTTAACAATTAATGATATGAAAATGCTTAAGATACTCACTTTATGTCATATATGATTTTAGGTGCAATTTAGAAGCAAAGAAATTAAAGTGAGTTGAAAGTTGACATATGGTTCATTTTTCGAAGATCTATTTTTGCTTGTCTTCACGGAGCAAAAAGAAGAAAATAAAAGTCAAGAAGAAGATAAAGAACAAAATAATAAAGAAGAATTAAAGTGGCTAAAAAATACTGGAAATTGCATGTTCCATGCAATTACATGCATTTAAATTTAATGGACAATCATGCTAAAGAGGAAGGTCAACATAGCAGGTGGCCAAGCTTGGAAGAAGAGAGCTCAAAACGTCACAACAGCAAGCAGAAATGGCAAGGCAATGTTGGGCTAAGCGTGAAATGCTGGGTTTAACATTTGCGTTTAATGCAGCATCCCAAAGCACAAACTCTTCAGGCGTAAGAGGGATTTAAGAGGGGATGAAGTTAATTAATCCCATCACGCTACTGGTGTGGATGTAGGCGCAGACGCTAGAGGGGCACGGTGAAGAAAGCAGCGCAGGAGAGTGAGTTGCGATGGCTTGGTTGGTGGCTAGTGGCTGTGAATTGGCTTGAAGAAAACAATGAGAGGGGCGATAGCTAGTGTGGGCATGAAGCAGTAAGTTGAAACGCAAAAGTTAATTCATCATGTCAAGTAACAAGGAGATGCTACAATAAACAGAAGAGGACTGCGCAAGAGGCAAAACCAAGGGGTTTTTAGCTAGGGATCAGAATGGGGGCTGAAGCATTTTTTAGGAAAGACCCATGAAAGGCTAGGCATCCCAACGTCGGTTCGGAGATGACATCGACACCGATCATCTGGGTTAAGTATTTTTATCATTTTGTTGTTTCTTTCTCTCATTAGGAATTGATTGTGTTATACTATGCTAATTGATATAGGTTTTATGTATGGATAACCAGATTTTCATTATTATTCGGTTATTTATGTATGAACCCATTGGATATTGTGAGATGAGGATTTTAATGCGTTCATTAAATTGTTAATTACAAATCCATTGCTAGAATTTCAATATAATCCGTAATTATTACGTTGAAATTCATGCGTAGCGACTAATGATTTGTAATCATTAGGGATAACATAACCTAGGTTAAAGGACGCATCGTATATGATTGTTACCTTGATTAATCAGTTTTCCTAATTCATAATGCTACTGCCTAATTAAATTCAGAGATCGTATCTTAGGTTATTAGGTGGTAAGGTTTAATTAACGATCGTATCTTGATTAAACACTACTTAAGGGAAAACTCGGGTTAATTATTAACCCACAATTAATAGTTGCTAGCAGAGGTTTGAGAACAAGAAATTAATGAAATATGTCGAATTCCCCACCATTATCATTTTTTTGCATGTTTTCTTTAATTTGTTTTTTTATTAGTTAGTTTCATTTTATTTTATTCTTCCAAAAATCCAAAACCTCCCTTTTTTACTAAACACCGGTTAATTTCATTCCATAAAATTTACACATACTCTATGTGGGATCGACCTAGACTCGCCACTGCTATAGTAGTAGTCTAGTTATTTTATTTTGACTAGCGTAACAATGCGCGATCAAAAGATTTTCTCTTTATTTGATTGCAATTAGGAAAGCAGCAAACTTGGACTCCACTTCTCTAAAAAAATTACATCACACACTCTGATTGTTTTCTTCTTTTTTTTCTTCCTTTTTGACGAATTATTTTCTCTTTTCTTGATGAATTTCTTTTTTCTCTTTTTTTGATGATTTTCTTTTTTCTTTTTTTGTGACTTCTACTTTTTTTCCCAAATAATTTGAAGTTCACACAAATCAATATGGAAGTAAAGCAATTTTCAGAAGCTGGATGCTCTCAAATTTAAAATTAGTGTAACTTGCTTTAGAAAGTTTGGATTTGAATGATTCCAAAACGAAGAGAAAGAAGAGATTCTGAACTTGAAAAAACACATATTATTCATCCAAAAACTCAAACAAAAAGTGAACATGACAATGTATGAAAGACGAACAGAGAAGAAGAACGAAAATAAACAACAAAAGGATAGTTATTTGAAATCTAGCAATCAAAGTGCTCTAATACCAAATGATGCGAGACGCCTAGAGAACCTTCAACAAGATGGAACTATGTCTAGGATTAGATAGAATAAAACACACATGGAAGCACACTAAACAAAATTGAAATGATAGAAATAGAACACCAAGATAAAAGGGTTAGAAGAAAGATGTTCAATGGAAAGAACCCTAAGAGAACCTGTCTCTTAGAACCCTAATAAGAATGTTGGTCAATGGAAAAATTCCTAAGAGAATTTGTCTCTTAAAAGTCTAACCTTGAGATGCCACAAAGGAAGACCACTTCTTCGATAAGTCAAGTATTCTTAAAGAATACAAAGAAAAAAAGAAAGCTCTCAATATTATTTTTGAATGAAAAATCCCCTTTCAAAGTACATAGAGGGCGCCTATTTACAGGAAAAACTTCTTAACTTAATGTCCTAAAGAAGAAACTAAATAAAACAAAACAAATCAATACCTAAAAGGAAAAAAAAACAAACTTAGAAAGGTGTTGACTAGATGACTTTATTTAAAGAAAAACCAAAAAGGAATCTAATTAAAATATGATCTAAACATAATAGACCTTATAAATCACGTCCTTCTCTTTATTTTTATGTGGCACATAGTTGTCACATGGTATTTTAAGTGAGTTCTCCCAATTGGAATCCATGTGGGCCTTTGGAAACTTTATATTGGGCTTTAAGGAGTAAGACAATGCTTCTTGGACCTTTATGAGATGAAATCTGACTCAAGAATGTGGGCTTTATCTCTTGAAGTTCTTGGATCAAACAATTCAATGCTTGCTTCATGGCTTTGTCCTTAGCTCTTGTCATTGGGCCTCCAACATCTTGTAATGGATCTTTAGGAACATTAGACTTGAATGTTGGGCCTTTGATA
>JAOQMP010000008.1:2683884-2695468 GCA_027563575.1 Erythroxylum pedicellare
CTTAAATTTTTTTTTCTAATCTTTCTACTCCATTTCGTTCTACTCATTCACTATAACCACAATCCTCAATCTATCACATTATTATTCAATATACCCGAAATATCAATAAGTGCATGTACAATTATTTTCATTTTCATGTATGCACAGATTCAAATTCACATGCATGCATGCTGACATTTTTTGCTGAGCATGAAACGCAACACTTTATTCTAACTCTCACATCGTTGCTCTCTTCATTATTGAAATCGGAGTTCTAATATTTAATAAAGAGACAGGATGTTACATAAATGATGTCATTTAGAGTAAAATGATTCTATTTTTAAAATTAAATTAAATTTAAAAGGCAAGCTTGTTTCGAGTTTAATAAAATTTCAAGATACTCAAACTTGATTGAACTTGAATTTAGGAAAATTGAAACTTTACAAAAATCATTCAATGCCATACTTACCAATAATCATTAGAATCAAAATCCAAAAAATGCCAATTTTATGTCGTGGGATTTAATCTTTTAATTTAGTGGTACTAGTAATAGAGAGTCGCTTACCAATAATCAACATAGTACTTCTGTATCAAATCAAAATGGCTTAAATAAATAGTCGCTTTAGAAGTTTTATGTAACAAAAAAATGTCACTTAAGTTAAAAGGTCAAGTTTATTATTTAGCAATTAGGCTGACTATATTTTATAGACAAAATATTGGCTTATCAAACAAGTGAACGGTCATAAGTTAATAGCAAAAGAGACGAGAATGTTCTGTTAAATGTGCAACCTTACAAGAAAAGATAAAGTCAATACTGTAGTTTAAGAGACACATATGAGGTAATTAGCATTGATAGTATAATAAGGGAGAAAAAGGTGGTTTGAGCGTATTAGGAAGAAACATCTTTACGTTTACTGATAAGATAAGAGAAGATTATTTGTAAGGACTATAAGAGGAAAAAAAAGAAGACACAGGAAAATTTAGGAGAGGGGGTGATGTGGAATCATATGACCCTACTAAGGTTTAAAGAAGATTTGATTTTTAATAGAAAACTTTGGTAAACTAGTATATTAGTAGATGACCTTACATCAAGTTTTTTTTTCCCGAATTTTGTGGCTTTTATTAGCATTAATAATTTTGTTTGTAGTGTTTATTTCTTTAGTTATTTTATTTATTTATATAATATTTTTATTTTTCTTTCTTGATTGTTTTATTTACTTATTTATTTTCTTTTATTTATTTATCATTTACTTTATTTTCTTTGTTAATTTTAATTTTAATTTATTCATTTATACAATCTATTTGTATTTATATTTGACTATTCTTTTTCTTCCAACAGTTTATAAAACCTTTTTTTGCGTAGCTCAATCGGAAGCGGTCTTTTTATTAGATAGAATTAAGGTTACTTACTTTTTGACTTTTTTAGATTTCGTATCTTAGTAAAATTCTTACTGAAACGATATTATTATTATTGTATTTGTTCTTGTTGTAACATTTGAATACGCATTAAGAAATTATAAATCAAATTTCATATATTTCGTATTAATTACTTACTAAGTCTATCTGATTATATTTTAAAAAACCTATTTGATTATAAATTAGGTACATGTTAATTATTTCATAAATTAACAGTTAAACTCAATATCTTTTTTAATAACTAAAATTTAAAAAATTCAAACATTTAATTCTTAAATATACATACAAATCTAACCCGATACTTTAAAACCCATTTTTTTAGAAACCACTGTAATTCAGCAATTTAGTCCAAAACACTGAATATCTAAACTTTTCATAAAACAACTAGTTAAGTTGAATCAGTCAACTTAATCATCTCATGATCAAATAATAAAATAACTTTTTAACACAGTCAAACAACCCCTGTTTGGTTTGCTGTAATCTGACGTCCTCAAAATAACCAAAATAACTGTTACACCTTTTACCAGCACTTAGTGGACAAACGTGGAGGATTAAGGAACCAAACCAAGTGGTTTAGTCATCGTTTTGTCTTCGAGTGTGATCCTTAAATCCATATATGATACGCACGTTGATGTGGGACAAAGGCGACCTCGTGAATCTTATGACATTATATTAAACGACGTTATAGCTAACCTAAGCTTTTTTCTGTTTTTTGTCATTACAAGACCATGACCCATTTTGTTTTTGATATTATTAGTGTAATAAAACAATCTAATAGATTTTTAAATTTATTATAGAATATTTTACGACTTAACCTCGATGTAAATCTTCATCGAAAGGCGGCGAGGATATGGGATTATCATTTATCAAATATCACAATCATAGTTACCTTAAAAAATGTCTAAAAGGTGCAAGATATTTTGGAGATATCCTCTTTTTCCAACCTAGTCAGTTTCACTTTTGTTTGAAAGTAAGAACTCAATTTGATTACTCAGTCTGGTGCCCTTTGATTGATTAATCAAATGGGGTTCATACATTTTTAATCAAATAAATTGATACAATAATTACTAATTTTGATAATATAAATCATACTAATATTTATGTTAATATTTTAAAAATTAAACCGGCAAAATGAGATATTAAAAATTTAAAAGATTTAATTAGTATTAAACCGTTATATATGGGATAAAATTAAATTAAATTAAAAAATTTACAATATGATTAAAAAATATTGTAATTATTGATAGAAAATTTTAAAGTTTAATTAAAAAGAAATTATTAAATAAAGTCTAATTTATTTTAGTTTATAAGAATTTTTTAATTTACAAAAATCGACCAATTAGTTAATAAACTTATTGATTTTTAACAACAAAAATTATTAAAAAATCAAACCGAAAATAAAAAACTGATTTAAAAAATTAACCATGAAACATTTCATTTATTAAATGTTTAATTCATTAAAATTTTAAATATTATATAAATATCAAATTTATATAATAATTCATGCCAATAAAAATAATAACAGAAATTGAGGATGTGTTATCTTTATAGAAAAGTTTAAAATTTTGGTGAATAATTCAAATTTAAATATAATTTTGTTTTAAGATTTTTTCAATTTATTACGAAAATTTTAAATTTTTAATTAAGCGATTAGTTCTTTAAAATTTTAACAATTCAATTCAAAATATTAGTCCTGATTTGATTAACATAATATTTATTATTTACGATATGCAAGTGTCAATATGAAAAGACTCTCTGCTCTAATCTAATTATAATTATTATTTTTCAGGTAGATATCTACGTGATTTCGTTAGTCAAATTAACAGAACTATCGTTTTGAATAAGATAAAATTTGATTTATATAAGTTTAATTTATATAAATCAAATTTTAAATAAAATTATTTTAAAATATAAAATGAAAACTGCTCGAACTCTGAACCGGACAGTAACAGAATTGTCCCATATGGCATGTGATAGATAAACTGTCACGGGAATGGGGGTAGTGCTGGTGCGATACGAGTGTGCTGTAATCGGGATATGAAACCTTTTCATCCCGAGGCAGCTACTTCTTGATATTTTTATTGTGAGATATTATACTTTTTTTATCACACATGTTTATGCTTCGGATACAATTTGGTGGGGCTAGGCCTACCAAGGATTTGTCGGGTCATTAGGCCTTAGAGGTCACTTACGAACATGTTGGGGCTTTATTGGTTCTAAGGCCTAGCCTGATCAGGACCTTATTACATACCCATCTTTCTTATCCTTATGACCTGTTTCTTTTCTCATTACTATTTAAATATTATACATTAACAATTAAATAAAAAATTTATTTTTTATTTTTAAAAAACCAAAACCAAAACTAAAATGAAAATAAAAATTTAAAAATTAAAACCACGTGAAATTAAATAGTTTTTAAAAAGAAAGAAATAAATAAAACAAACTGGTCCCCACGTGAGGATCAAGTGGGGCTGAATTGGGAGCTCAAATCCTAACAAAGGAGATTGTGTTTATGTGAATTTGGCCTTGACAAGTCCCACAATCTCAACCAAAAAGTGGTACCAAAATATTTCTACCTGTAAAAGACAGTGACATCTAATGTGATTTTTTTTTTCAAATCATTATAATTTAATATTCTTTAAAAAAATCTTCATATCTTATTATAAAGACATCTAAACTATTTATGTTATTTTTTTATTAATTTTTTGGCTCAAATAACATGTGAATATATTATATATATATAATAAAATTGAATGATTTTCATATATATATATATATATATATATTAATTTTGACCTTTTGTATAGTTTAACCTTTTTTAATTTCATATTATCGTATTTTCAAAATTATCTTTCACTCTTTTATAATATTATTTAGTTGAAAAATGTCTTTTTGTTCAGCGTCATATTAAAACTTTAAGAATTTCAATATTACGTCACTTTAAATTAAAAATAAAAAATTTACATCTTTAAAATTAAAAACTAAAACTTAATTACTTTAAATCATAAAATTAATTATATAGGTTTATATTAACGATACATCAATTTGATAAAGGCTGTCAGCAGCACCATATTACAAGTTTACCGTCAAAACTCAAAACTAAGAATGAAATTGGAGGTATATGTATTATTAAATAAAAAATCATCTTTTATTTATCGGTTTTTGGAAGTTAAACGTGTAAAATAAAAGGTTTAAAGTTTAAAAGGTTCAATCGGTATTAAATCGTTATAAAATCGACTAAAGATTAAATAAAATTAAATAATTTCAAATATAATTAAAAGAGATTGTCTTTATTTATCGAAAAATTTGAAATTTAATTAAAAAGGAAATTGTTAAATAAAAATTAATTTATTAATTTTAATTTATAAGAACTTATTAATTTTAAAAAATTGATCAATTAATTAACAATTTGATTAATTTTTAACAAGAATTATTAAAATGAATTGAACCAAAAAATTATATGTTTCAAGTTTTCTAAGGTTATATTGATTGACTTGGTTAAATTTTTTAATAATTTTTTTTATCAAAATTAATCAAATTTTGATAAATTAAAATAAAGAGTAATCATCTCGATTTTTTTTTTTACAATTTTATTTTTGCGTGGATTAACATAAACAAAGATTTATCTTAATGATGATGTTTACGAGTAATCCTGATCCCATGAGATGATTGACAAGTTGATGGCGACTCATTTGTTTCTGGCTTTCCTTGCCCATGCATAAGGCCTTTACACCCAGCCCTTGCCTTGCCCATAAAGATTTTCAGCCACCATAACTTGTCTGGAGAGGCGAGGACTGGGACCTTTTGGCATTGAGGACATTCATGTCTTGTAGCCTAGAGACCAAGGCCCCTTCTGGATTTGCAACCTCCAATGAAAACTACCTGTGTTTGGACACGTCCTATGTTACTGACAACTTATGCGATAATTTTTCGTCACGTCTCTGTCCATGTCTCTACCCTTCAACACTTACAGGAGTGATTGGCAAGCCGCATACGTAGCTCACCTCGTGATCGCAGAAAAAGAAAAGGAAAAAAAAAGAAAGAGGGCTTTGCCAGCTTTGCCCCTATTTATTTTTGGTTTATTCTTTAATTCTCTCCGTCAAATTGCATGGATAATATGATCTTGTGGTGATAATATAGACAAAAGAAGCACTCTCCTCCTCATCGTGTCTGCATCAGATACAAGAGACTGTGCACAAATGGTTAATTAGTAATTATTTGCTTTGTAGCTCCACTTGGATATTTTTGTCTCATGTACAGGTATATATTTGCACCTTCATTGATAGCCAATCAGAACTTTGGATCAGAGCATATAGATAGGTTTTGTGAGTTGTACGTAGACACTGAAGATAAGTTTGAGTGATTAGTGTTTCCAATATTCTGTTCAAACGGATCATATTTGAAAAGTCCTTTTCTTTACAGAATAGGAAACACATTCATTCCAAAAGCACAGCCACAATAAACATTAGAATAAAATTGATTACAACATGCATATGGAAACACAATAAGAAAAACACAATGCTCTCCAATAAAAATAAGTTTCTAAATCTTAGTGATCATGTCCATGGACTCTTAATTAGTAAGGAAGAGCTAGTAAGCAATACATGTTTAAACATCGTTTTATTAAAATTGGATTGAGATAAAGTTCTTTCAATGTATTACAAGTTTAAAAGAAATTGTGATGAAAATTTTAATTACACTTGAAATTCTTTAGTTTGTAACTTGAATTCGATACTTTTTCATGTTGATGGGATTGAAACTATAGGGAGAATGGTAATCTTAGCACCAACCAACAAATTGATGATGAACTATCACTAATAATCGTGCTTCATCAACGATCTATTCGTTGTGGTGGGACTGTACACTGATCTTTGTCTGTACAAGCATTGAATGCATTTTGGCTATTACCACGGTGGGGATACGTTCGCCATGCAATTGCATTTCACATTTTCATGATCAGGACTAGTCTCTGCTTCCCTAAAAATATTCCTTCCATGGCCACTTGCTTCGTTTATCGGCCCCAACTTTTCCGTGAAAGGAAAGTGTGGCAAATTTCATCTTATTCTCTCCATCTTTCTCTCTTTCTTTTGAAAGGGTTTAACTTCATTTTCTGGTATAGTACATGCAGCTTTCTTTTAGTCTTTATCTGTTTTGCTGGGATCCTGAGAAAACAGGTAAGGCTCCAGGACCAGGGAGGGTCATGTTAGCCCCCGCTGAGATAATTTTGACAGGATGGCTTGCCATCCATAGGTGAAGACAACTGAAACGGATTCACTGGTCAGATTTGGATCCTTTTTCTGCAACGGGAAAGAGAAAGAGAATTGGTCCATCGTAACTAACTATACATTCATCAATAGGATCGATCATACTTTAGCTGCACTATTGTTCTTCACAAATACTAACGAACTGCTCTTCAAAACCTTCTGATCTTCATCTTCTTATATATAAAAGCCTGGTTGAGAGTTGAGAAGGTTCATTCTCCTTTTATGGGCTTTTGTTGTTACCATAGGTTGCGCTATTATATATGATTTACAATCAAAGTTACTTCCATGCATCTTCTAATTATTTGAATTTCTTTTTTTAAAATTATTTGCCTCATAAAATTATATTTTATATCACTCATACAAAATTCTTTATAACTTTTCGGCTATGTATGATAGGGGGCTTATTAATAGAATGGAATAAAATGTAATATCATTCTATCATTTAGGAGAAGGGTTTATAATAGAATGAGAAGGAAGGAGAGAGTTTCATATTACATCTCATTCTATCCTAAACAGTAAAAATGAGAAACTTCTAATTTGGGAGGTTTAGGATGAAATGTAAAATGATAAATAACTTTTCACTACATTACATTATGAACCTTTCTATCCTTCTCAAATAAGAATTTTCTAATATTGCATTCATTTACATTCTGTTATATTCCATTAAAAACCTTACGTCCAACCAAACACAACCTTAAGTTTTAAGAAAAACCTTTTCTCTTAAATTTCGGTTAAAAAGTTGATGATAAAACACAGACAATATGAATATTAAATGTAAACTAATCAAATGCTATTTATATATAACGATACAACTTACCTCTCAAATTCTAACCCAACTAATTATATCCGAGTCAAACTAATAATTTAGTATATTCTTAATTTAAATAGAATTTAATTTATTCAATACTAGTTGAGTTAAATTATTATATTAGTTTTTTTGTAACTTTAAATTATTATATTAGTGAATATTTAATTAATTTACATCTACTATTTATATTGTGTGTATTTCGTCGATATTTTTTCAAATATAAAAATGAAAAATCTTTATAAAATTTAAAAATTGGAAAGAGATGTTTAGAAAATTTTAAAGATATGTGATTTTTGTAAGATTTCTTCTGGGAAAGATATTTATAAAAGCAATACGATATTATTTTGCTATTTTCTATTAAATTTTCTTATGGGAAATAACGTAGTGATAAAAAATAATTCTAAAAAGAGCAAATAAACAACATTTTTAAAATTTTATACATTATAATAAAAAATCCTATGTAAGTTACCTTTACAGTAAGTAGGGCTAAGACTTAAGAGAGGGTGAAGTTTTCAGCAGATAGGGTTTTCGTCATATGAGGCAGCAATCCCACACTCCTTTCGGTTTCTTTTGTCTCTACTTATATTGTTTTGTTCGATTCGTCGGAGGGTGTCATCAAGACACGTGAACTCATCTTATATCATTACATGTTATGTGTATTAAATGATTGTTTCTAAGGCTCTCCCTCTGCTTCCTTTATAGGACTTTTTAACATACGATCCACTGCTCCGCCTTTCAATTTGTCTTCAAAGTTTTTCTCTTTCAGTCTCCTCCAACTTTCTTGTCTTGTCAAGAACAGTGCTCCTCCGCTGGCTTTGATCTCTTCCATGACTCCCAGTTACTACTCATCTTTTTCTCCTTTCCCGATAGACCTTAACGAAGATCAACCCCAAGAGCATTTCAGTCCTCAGCATGTTACAGAAGCAACCTCTTCTTCTTCTTCACTGCTTTTATACCCTAATTTCATTTACCAACATGGAGAAGGAGGAGGGTACTTTGACAGGGAATCAGGGTCGTTGAAACTTGAAGAAGAGGTAGCTGTTGTGTCTCTTACTTTTTGTTTTAGTTTGTTCTTTAAGAGTATGATCGTGACTTGGGTTTCAGAACAACCTGATCATGTGCTACTTGGCTGTTTTCTGATGATCTGTCTTTTTCTTTGTAATGAGTTTGGAGGACTTTTTTCATTTTATGATCCGATCGCCGTTTCTCTTCCTTGATCTTGTAGGCTAACGATAAACGTCTGTCACATGGCGGATCGCTTGATCATGCAACATTGAAGAATGAAGGGAATGGAAATGTTCTCAAATTCTCTCTTTCGAAGAAAGAATATAAAGAAGAGAACCACAGTGACACTGGTTCGTCGATTAAGTGGATGTCTTCAAAGATGAGGTTGATGAAGAAGATGATGAGCTCGGATCAGACTATCCCAGAAACATCAGAAACCACTATAAGAAAATTCGGAGATAATAAGGAAAGATCACTTCCCTTAAACGCTGACAATAATAGCAGCAACAATAATTCCTTCAACAACAGCAACAACGCAGTTAGGGTTTGTTCTGACTGTAACACCACTAAGACCCCTCTTTGGAGGAGTGGTCCTAGAGGTCCCAAGGTAGGTTCTAGTTACTTTTTTTCTTTTTTCCTTCAGGGATTGATCCTTATCTACGGATAGAATTATAGTTTGTTTCCATATGGTTATTAATTTTGTGTTACTTGTGCTGCATGCAGTCTCTATGCAACGCCTGTGGGATTCGGCAGAGGAAGGCTAGACGGGCCATGGCGGCAGCCGGATCTAATGGCGCTGTTTTTACCACTAAACAATCAACCGCGAAAACTAAGGTGCAACACAAGGAGAAGAAAAACAACAACAGTCACCTTCCATTGAAGAAAAGGTGCAAATTCACCGCACAAAGTGGAAGTTCCAAGAAGCTTTGTTTTGAGGACTTATCGATCATCTTCAGCAAAAATTCAACTTTTCATGGAGTTTTCCCTCAAGATGAGAAGGAAGCAGCGATCCTGCTAATGGCTCTATCACAAGGATTTGTTCGTGGTTGATCAGTTTTAATGATACCATATGTGCACTCCATTTTAGTTCTTGACGATTCCATCCTTGTAGTTTAACTCAGTGGAGCTACCGAGAGATCATGAGTAGAGAGAAAGAGAGCATATTCGTGTGAGAGAATTCAGAGATAGTCGTGAGATCTTGTGAGGGAGAAACCATTATTAGGTTTGAGCGAGAACAATAAACTAGTTGTTTGACATTAATAATGAGTTTATTAAGATGGGTATGAACAGGTTGATAACCACAAATCCTGGGTCTCTTGTTCTACTACATCCTGTTTTGCTAGAATATATGTCAAGCTTCATCAATTAAAAAAAATATCATCTTTTTTTCTCAGAACTTTCCTCTCTGTATCGTTTAAATTTCCCCTCTGTTGATCGTTGACAATTCACTTAATACCTTAAAGTGTTCAGGAATGAATTTAGATGCTGCCAGACAGTACAGTCACGAGACGACATTGGACACAAAAGGGAAGGCCATAGCAGGAATGTATTTTATCCATGATTGAATGGTCATGAGGATTGAGTGGTTCAGAGTCCTAGATAGCTAGATACTGAGTTTTAAAAATCTGGGCTTTCAGGAAAAAGAGTGAACACAGGTTCATTTTTGTGACTGAACATAGGTATTTTGACAATAATTC
The DNA here is from genome assembly GCA_027563575.1 of Erythroxylum pedicellare. Taxonomy (NCBI): domain Eukaryota; kingdom Viridiplantae; phylum Streptophyta; class Magnoliopsida; order Malpighiales; family Erythroxylaceae; genus Erythroxylum; species Erythroxylum pedicellare. The sequence continues at coordinate 2,694,054 of JAOQMP010000008.1, forward strand.
ACCCAAACCTAATTTACCTTTGATATACTCTTTCTTCTGACCTTTCATGCTTTAGGGTTACAGCCTTTTCCCTGAAGACTCTGAAAAATCATCTGGAGATTTTTTACTTTTGTGGCAGGTGTTGTCTAGGTCCTGCGAATGAATAGGCTTAATAGGGTAACGAAACATGATGAACAAGTGGATGTGAAGTGAAGACCTATCCTTAGTTCATTTTTGATTGGCAAAACCCTATTCGGTGGGGTTCGTCGATCGGTTAGGACATGAGTACTTAGTGTACCAGCAAAGCAATCCTGAAAAAACTATACGTCCTATTTACTAATATTATAAATTATAAAATATATAATTTAAACTAAATTTATTTAATAATAATAACATTTGAACATTATCAATTATTAATCCCATAATTAGTTCCAAAATCATTTTAACTTTTGACTCTTGACACTTATAATTAAAACGTGTTAAGATGTAGATGTAGAGTCTTGAGAAGTTTAGAAATATATAGCATTAATTATTCTTAATTAATTAAAAGTGTTTATGATAAAAATTAATATTTAGATACTTATAATTAAATTCCATAATTAACATGAGAAATATGACATAGCAAACTTGTGATGATATTCGTTTGTGATTCTAAATTAAGGATTTTGAATCAATTTTTAGCTAAAAATGTATTTTAAATCTTAAGATTTATAATACAATATAAAATGTATTAGAATTGCATTAGACTAATAGCATATGTACCTGTTAATTGCTATCTTAAGTGTCATTAAAGGAAGATTCCATAGGTTAGATACTCAATTAGTTCAACAAAAAAAGGCAAATTTAGTATATTAATAAGGTATTTTCGGATTATACGTTGTCTAAAATTATTAATTAATAAAAATTAAGCTACGTGTATGCACGTTTGATTGATTCATTAGTTTAGTTTTGATTTGATAATCTCTTTTAGGTCTTCTTTTTATACATAAATCGAGCAATTACAACTCTTAATTTTTAACTCATGCACGGCCAACTTCTGCAACTACTTTAACTTTGAGAGAGGGGTTTCATTTCCGCTTGTGTATATAACAATGTTAAATACTGAATGATAATATACTATGCTATTTCTCGGGGTCTCACAAGGTATAAATGGGGATTAATCTAAGTATGGTAACGACTTAAAAGGAGTTTGATTTATACTTGTGTATATAACAATGTTAAATACCCGGTGATAGTATACTAGGCTGTTCTTTAGGATCTCACAAGACATAAGTGGAGATTAATCTAGGCATGGTAATGACTTAAAAGGAGTCACCAAGAGTTCGGATCCACTCAAAATACCTAGTTAGTTAACTAAAAAAATATTTAGGAGGCGTTTGGTTTGAGCAGATAGTTGGCTATAGATATGAGTATAATAGTAGAAGGGGATGAGAATG
>JAOQMP010000008.1:2695568-2708481 GCA_027563575.1 Erythroxylum pedicellare
GGCTTCACTTCATCTGATGTTATCAATTTTCAGATGGTTCCCATCTTCAACTAAATTATATAAAGATAAAATACATAAAAATCCCCAAAAAAATTTTGAAAATGCCTTTAATTTTAAATTTTCAAAAAAAAACTCCTTTTAGTTTTTATTTTTTAGAAAAAAACTCTTTTTTCAGACTTCAGTTAAAAAATAACTATGAAATACATCTCACATGAACATGACACTTATACCAATCAAATGTTACTTACATAATCATTCAATCTAACTCTTAAACTCAAGCCAAATTAAATAAATTCGACTCAAATTAATAATTATTAATTGAAGCCAAATTTAATTGTTTCAAATCAGAGTTAAGAGTTTAATTGAGTTTTGATACTAGTGATATTTGATTAGTTTATATAATGTTTATAACACATCAATTTTGTTATTATTTTTTATTCACAATTTAAAAAAGGAGTTTTTATAAAAGCTAAAACCTAAAAGAAACTTTTTTAAAAATGAAAAAAATTTAAACTACGACAGAGATTAACACAACTTCTTCAATTGTCCTGTAAACCTCAAATTTTGCTCTTAGATCCTAAGGTTTGTGTAGTTCTTAGCCATTTAGATCTATAGAGTGACAAAGAACAAGTTAGTTTAGTAAAGAGAATTCTTAGGGTGTGCTTGATTGGTGGGTATTAGAAGAAAGGAATGGGTATGAAATGAAAAATAAAGCTTGCTAAGAGATTATGATTGGATGACTTAGTAGGCGTTTGGTCTGAGCACAAGGTTGGCTATGGATATCGGTATAATAATAGAAGGGGATGGGATGGGTATGAAAAATAAAAAAAATGATGTTTGGTTTGTAACTTGGGTTTCTGTATTAATACCAATAATGTTGTTTGGTTTGTTGCATTAATGGTAATATAATACCATTTTTACCCTCAATAAAAATAAAAATAATTTGTCTTTTACATATTTATTGGGGCTATCTCCATTTAACATCAAATTAAAACAAGAGATTTCAGAAAATATACCTAGAGCTGCAGAACAAAAATTCTTTCGTTTATAAGACGCGATAAGGCAGGATGAGAGATCGTAAGGAATTGAGATGCAATAAGGAAATAAAGAGGATGGTAGGGCAAAGACTGGGGATAAAAGAGTAAAAAATAAACATAATAAAAACTTATATTAGAATGAAAACTCGATACCCACCCCTTGGTGGGTTTAGTAGATTCCCAAATTTAATTAGATAAATCCATTCCCCTGGAATTGAAAACTCCAAAATAAACACTGTTTTTTACAATTATTCCATTCTCTCATTCCCAAACTCTCGAACCAAACGCCCTCTTATTTCTATGCTAATAAGTAAAATTAGTTAATTTATGTAAAAGATACTAAATTTTAGTAATTAAATATTTTTATTATCTTAATTCATTTGATAAGATTTTCATCATCTTCACATCCAAAATCGAAATTCCGCAACAAAGCAGGGTTAGGGAAGGTTTGATAGTACGCGACCTTACCCCTATATAGTAAAGAGATTGTTTCTAATAGACCCACATGCAAATGTGTCAATAAAAAAATGATGCATGTATAAGTGTAGATAAGTAAAACTGGCATGGTAACTAATTTTGTAAATAAAATTACTAGAACAATACATAAATAAATAAGAATTTATAATATTAAAATATTTAAACCTCTTAAAGTTTTATCAAATTATTTTTGTATTATTCCGAATTATAATCAAGTTAAAGCAAGGATTTAAATTTAAAATAATTTGATAAAAATTTAAAAAATCTAAAATCTAAAATTTTATTTAATAATAATAAATATTGTTATGATTTATACATTAATCAAATCGTTTATCAAAAAGTGAATTTGCCAAAACGCAGCGTTGAACTACCCAAACCCAGAACGCAGCGTTGAATTCCCGAAACCCAAAACGCAAAAACCCTAATACATGAAAGTATCGCCACTAACCGTTTGCGTCTACCCTAGTAACCCTACTGCTCCTGCTCGTTTCCGTGAAGATGGTGAAGAAGAGCAAAAGTAAGAATAGCCCTTTACCCTAATTGTTGTGCTTGTCGTGTTTCTCTTTTTACATAGTTTGATATTAGTGCGTGTTTGTTCATTGTGATGATTAGAGAGCAAGAGTAAGAGGGTGACGTTGAAGAAGAAGTATAAGATCATTAGGAAGGTGAAAGAGCATCATAGAAAGAAGGCAAAAGAAGCTAAAAAGCTTGGCTTGAACCATAAACGGAAGGTTGAGAAAGATCCCGGTATTCCAAATGACTGGCCTTTCAAGGAACAGGAGCTTAAGGCTCTTGAAGCTCGACGTGCTCGTGCTCTTGAGGAATTGGAGCAAAAAAAGGCTGATCGCAAAGAGAGGGTATTGAAGTTTTCCCTTTTTAATTGGGGGATGTAGTTAGTTTTTAATGTTTTCATCGACCTGGCGTGGCTAATGCATGACATTCGATTTGGTATTTTGTGGTGCTTTCTCTTTTTCTTTCAGGCTCGGAAGAGGAAATTGGGATTACTAGAGAATGGTGAGGCCTCCAAAATAGCTGAAGAAGTAAATTCTGGGATAAACGATGAAGCTGATGAATTCATAAGAAACCCTAAGAACCGGGGTATGCTAATACCTTTATCGAATCCTGTTTAAAGGGATAAGGTTGATGTATGCTTTGTTTAATACTAATGGTTCGTGATTTCTTTTTCCTCATCAGATAATTCTGACAGGGCATTTTACAAGGAGTTGGTTAAAGTCGTTGAAAATTCAGATGTCATTTTAGAAGTTCTTGATGCTCGGGACCCCTTAGGTACCCGTTGTGTTGATATGGAAAAGCTGGTGATGAAGGCTGGTCCTGACAAGCACCTAGTGTTGCTCCTTAACAAAATTGGTAACTTGTCTTTTTAACTTAATGCTTCTGTTACTTGAAGCATTGTCATTTGAGATTTTAGTTTCACATTCTGTGGAGATGTATTTTGTATTCTTGCTGTTATCTAGATGACTCTATATTTGGTTGTGCTTGCCATCCCACAGATCTTGTACCCCGTGAAGCTGTTGAAAAATGGCTAAATTATCTTAGAGAAGAATTACCTGCGGTTGCCTTTAAGTGCAGTACCCAAGAGCAGAGATCAAACTTAGGCTGGAAATCTTCCTCCAAGTCTGCAAAGCCTAGCAATCTTCTGCAGACAAGTGACTGTCTTGGAGCTGAAACTCTTATTAAATTGCTGAAAAACTACTCAAGAAGTCATGAGGTGTATAAGCTTTCCCTTTTCTCGTATATTGGTATCCAAGGATTGTGAGCAAATTGTATTCTAAGCTGGACAGGTGCCTGAGATAAGATTATTGTACAACTGCATGAAGTTTGTGTAGCATGCCATGACACTTTGCTCAATATCTTGTTATTTTGCAGATAAAGAAGTCTATTACTGTTGGCATTATTGGTTTGCCAAATGTTGGTAAAAGCAGTCTAATCAACAGCTTGAAGAGGTCCCATGTTGCCAATGTTGGTGCTACCCCAGGATTAACAAGAGCAATGCAAGAAGTTCAGTTAGACAAAAGTGTAAAGTTGTTGGATTGTCCAGGTGTCGTAATGCTCAAATCTAAGGAGAACGATGCATCTATAGCCCTTCGAAACTGCAAAAGGATTGAGAAGTTGGATGATCCAATCACTCCTGGTAATTGAACCATCCTTTTTTTTCCCTTTCGTCTAGATCATCCATTAGTTTGCATGTCTAGAGGACTAAGCAAGGGAGAAGTAGTTTAAAATGTTCATCTAGTTAGTAAGCTAACCCCAGGCTTTTTCCACATGTCAAAATTGGAAAGGAATGATTTCAGATATCTTTTTGGTTGATGCTGTTGTTAGTAAGAAATTGTAAAATTTGTATCTATTGGAAGAGACCTTAGACTTAGATGAAGTCTATAAATGGCTTCTTGGACACGGACAATTTATAATAGTCAAGAAGGGAACTACTGGCATGAAACTGTAGGACTTAATTCAACTAGAATTCTTCTTTCATTTTTTTTCTCTCAACAATGGGATTCTTAGTTGACATGTTTCTCATTTGGGGAAATATTTGTAATCAAATCTAGTCATGAAATGTTATTACTTTATTGATATGATCTCATTTTTATGGACAACAGTGAAGGAAATTCTCAAGCTTTGCCCTGACAAACAATTGGTCACACTGTATAAGATTCCACAATTTGATTCAGTTGATGACTTTTTACAAAAAGTGGCAACAGTCAGGGGTAGACTAAAAAAAGGTGGTGTTGTTGATGTTGAAGCTGCAGCTAGAGTTGTTCTACACGACTGGAATGAGGGTAAAATTCTTCATTTATTCTTTTCACACAAAAATTTGCCCATACAATCTTTGATACGAATCATGCCCTCAATTATTGTGGTACCAATGGTGTTTATTTTTTGTGGGCTTTATATTATGTTAAAAAAGGGGTTATACATACCTTGAAACTGTTATATAAAGAACAAAATGATTTAGGTTAGGAATTGCTCATTTGATACACTTTCTTTCTTTCTAAAAGCTAAATCATTTAATCGACATTTTCAGGCAAGATCCCATATTACACTATGCCCCCAAGTAGAAATCAAGACAAACTGTCCGAGGCAAAGATTGTATCAGAGTTTGACAAGGAATTTAATATTGATGAAGTTTACAACAGTGAATCGTCATTTATTGGAAGCCTGAAGTCTGTCAATGACTTTAATCCTGTTGAAGTGCCTACAAGTGGTCCTCTCCAATTTGATGAAAGTATGATGGAGGTTGGTGATTTTTTGTACCATTTATTAGAGCCAATCCATCATTTTGTACTATTGGATGAACTAGTGTGGTACTTGAAATTTTCATGCAAGTAGTTCCATTGATATCCATCCTACATGCCTTTGTGGATTAACTTTTCATTTGGTTATCCAATAATCTGATTTTGTTGGCAAAAATATCTTGATGTCTATAGATTGTTACTTGATGATTGAGGACTCTTTTAATTATGCAACCAAATAAAACATTTTAGTTTTTTTGTGTGTACTTTATGTGAAAAGGATAGAGTTGCCATAATATACACATTTGCTTTATCCTAAGTCTTGACCAGTTTTGATGATGAATTTCAAATATTGAATTCATCTTGCATTACTGGGAAACAATCTAAACAAAAGATTTATTGGGTCATTTTATATTGTCTAGGCCACATTTAGTTGATATTGATATGTTGCATAGTTAGGGGACAGTTTCTTCTCATTGAGGCATTTCATTTCTGGAAAAGCTGTACAGTTGATGTCAGAAGTTATTTCAAATGTCTCTAGAAACTAATGACTCTGTTTACTAGTCACCTAACCATGTTGTGTCTGGTCTAATTTGTTATATTTCGCAATACCAGGGTGATCTAGAAACCCAACCGTCAAGTCAGCGTGATAATGCCTCTGAAGGCATGGAAAATGATGTTGAGGACCAGCACATGAGATCTGAAGAAGAAGACGAGAGCAAAACTAAGGCTAGAAATGCAAATGACAGGCAAAATGAAAAGTTATATTCAGCCGAGGGTATACTCAATCCAAAGATGAAACGAGCAGAGAAGAAACGGATGAAGAAAGCAGCTAAAGTGGACGTAATGGATGATGACTATGACTTTAAAGTCGATTATGTCAGTAAGGGTTCCGCCATGGACATGGAAGCTGTTGATAAAAACCCAATATCTGCTGAGGTGCCTATGTCTGGGATTGAGTTTGGTGATGAGTGATGCTGAGGCATAACTACATCAACAGGATATATACCCTTGGAAGTTTTGTACTTTTTCTTTTCCTTGGTTTAGTTATAAAAGAGGGCCATTTTTGTCCAAACGTAATGATATATTATGTAAGCGAATTTTGCAATCAATATCATTCTCCCTTACAGTCACCTTCGGCTAGTCTTAGTAAACTTTCTGTATAACAACAGACTGGTTCGACATGCATCACTCTCTTCCAGTCACCCTTCGGCTTGTCTTAGTAAAAACCTTCTGTATAACAGACTGAGTGCACAATATCACCTCTTTGTTATTAACCTTTACGAGCTCAAAGTATTTTGGTATCGTAGTTACAGGAGTGCTTTTTTTTTTTAATTTGAATTTAAACCTGTTTACTCCCACTAGAATGCTGACAGGAACTGCCTATATAGTAAAAACTATGAAATGAAATACAAATGATGAGTGGCACACTAATAAACATGAGAATGAATGATTTAAGAGGAAAGGCCATTACAAGGTTGGGTGCCTTTACATGAACAAAAAGTATAAGTTAACACAGAAAAGGTCAGTACAATAAAGTGGTCTTCAACTAGGTGCAACTTGCTGCAAAACCAGTCCAACATCTAGGAATTGACGGGCTTTCCATTTAACTTGGGGAAAGGATCTTGCTTGCTCAATACGACCACCTTGCTTTTGTGAGCAAAGTACCCCTTAACAAGATTCTTGTGTATGAGTATAGCCACTATGCATTCCACCTACAAATGCAGCAGATAGTTCAATTAGATTGAATACTAGATTAAACAGCTGTTTAGAGGAAAAGAAACCTGCAAAAATAGTTAAAGATGCACAAGAATGAAGATTATTGCCTCGTCCAAATCCATGTCCATATCAAGCCATTTCAATGCTTTCACGATTACTTCTAACTTCATCTGGTGAGCTTTGCTAGGATCCTTCTGCTTTTGGATAATAGAACTGCATCACAGTCATCAGATTGCTATGAGAAGGTTTTCAGACACATTATGATCAAGAAGGTATACGTGTGTCCAAAATCATGGAATGGAACTTACATTTTCTTAAGCAATCTTTGGTAAACTTGAAGCTCTAGTCTCTCTAGGACGAGATACACTCCTGATCTTAAAAACCTTGAAGAAACAAAAAACAACTTCCGAAATCAGTTCAAGTCTCTTATCAATCTCATTAGATCTTGCATATGTCAAAAGCAAACATACCGATCTTCATGCTCTTGGAGAGCAAACCGAAGAAGTTGAAGATCACCCCTTTTGAGAGCTTGCACAACATTACTGTACTGTCAAGGAAAATGACTGCTTACTATGTCACTAAAAATGGTTTCAGCAGGAATATACTTATGCCACTTTAAAGTGGGAGATCGTAAAAGCTCAATTATTTGCACAGTCCGTTTTACATGAACCAAAATTCTGTTTCCACCTTTATGTAAAACTGAAAGAATATAAATTTATGCAAGTGGCAGACGTACCTCAACCAAGTTATACTTCTCTAGGAGCCAATTGTTGGGTAGAATACCTATTGAAAGCTTCACAGGTATCAAATACTTTAGTATCATCCTGAAGTCAAAACAAAAATAAAGAAAATAGTCAGAAACTGCTACATGACTAGGGAACCAATGAAAGACTTTTTAGTAATAGGAGCTGAAATGAATTAACTAAAGACAAAAATACAACGGAAAAGAGCTTCAACTTGAATATTCAGCAGCATCATTATTCCCTCATAAAATAAATTTTTGGATCACATGATTGTGTGAGTTTCCCATTATGCTATGAAATATAAGTACTATCAAACCTGCTATGAAGTATTAGATCCACTTTCTCTTACTGACTAAACGCATTAATCTTCTTTTCAATAACTAAAACTCAACTTTAACCCTTTGATGTTGATGAATGAAATTGATGTTGATGTTGTTGTTGTTGTTGTTGAAACCCGTCTGAATTTCTTTCCCTCATAAAACAAATTGTTCGTGCATGAAATTGATGTTGTTATTGTTATGAAATTATATTGACATGCATTATGTAATGGCTCCATAAGATACAGTTCAAGCAACTACAACAAAAGCTGATATGAGAAGACTTTGTTCAAACTATTAGTTGAGGCAACCAGCTGTATATGAAGAATCTATCCACAATTCATTATCAAACAGATGCAAGATATATCCACGCATGGTCTATTCTCACCTCAAATTTGCTTCACGTTGGGGGTTGCAGTGTGTGAAGGCATACGATAATTTTTGATCAGCCTGTCATGTCAAAGAAAAGAATCCAATGAAGAATTGATCATTAAGGAATCTCCATAAAATGAGCTTCTCAAGCCTAGATATCCTGATTAAATACAAAAACTTGTAGTAAAACTCAGATGTGACATCTGGTATAATAAAATGCAACAGTACCATATAAGCTCACAGGATGGTATCAAAGTATTTTTAAGATCCAATTATGAGCAAGAATTGAGCACCGTGTATATGTTAAATACCTGGCAGTCTGGCACAAAAGATCTAATCTCCAATTCATAGTGAAAAATGCAAGGCTTAACACACAATTTTGCATGTGAAATGCAGGTTAGGTGACAAAGTTGAACATGAAAAAATGAGTACTTACAGCAAGGAAATTTTCATTGAAAACTTCCAAACGGCCAGTATAATACATGTATGTAACCTACAATAGCAAAGAGTATGAATCAGATGCTATTCCAAGTGTAGTTTCTACCATGTTATGAAGTTCCATCCAAACAAAAGTGATAGATTTCTTTGTTACAAGTCACAGTTCTGACCTTATCTCTCTTTGGGAATTCCTCAAAGTCAAAAATTCGAGCTGTTTCTATACTTCTTATAACACTTCGACAAAGGTGAACAGTACCAAGCTGCAAAACATTAAGCGCAATACTTTAGGCAATACGAGCTTTCTCATATGAATACCTTTACCTGCTATATCAAAACCAGATTACATATGCTCTAGTCCTAACTCGGTGAGCCTCAGCTGATTTTCAGTAATCTATTCCAACTCTCAAGAAAGACTAGTAAAACAACTGAAGAAAGAGGAAGCAAAAGCTCACCTTGAAGTAGATTTTGAACAACTGACAAGTTACATATAATGCTCCCACTCGTTTTGGACCCTTCCCCTATAAATTTTATAAGAAGCATTAAATAGGTAGCAAAGCACTAGATAATCCACTCAATATCTGAAGACTCTAAATAACATAACCATAAGACATTGATGAGCTTACAGCAAGAACACCAAACACTTTCATGAGGAAGGAACCAGCTCCTTTCAATTTTTCTGGAGATTTCCCATTTGAAGCCAAATCTCGGTCAGCCTACAGCATTGTTCATAGATGGATTCGTAATAAAACAACTGAACATCCACACCACTACAACACAATAATTTACTCAAATCTTTCAGTCATACCCTCTCCGCAAGAACCCTAATTTCATAGACAATAACGTACAATGCCTCCAAAGCCCAAGCTGATTCCCAATTTCGAAACTCTTGAACGAAAGCACTGCGATAGAGATTGACAAATACTTAACATACCAAATACAGAAAGGGATGTTCTTTTACAAAGGGAGAACTAAAGAAACAAACTTGGCAGCTTTTTCGAAAGCGTTATAACAATCGACCAAATTCCCAATTCGATAACTTTGATAAGAACGAAAAAGAGGAGCAATGATCTCGCCAAATTGGGAATACTTGTCCGATTGTTTTAGCAATCTATTACCATCCTGTAAAAAAAAAAATTGAAGTTTTCAATGACTTATCATCCAATTTACCACTGGAAGGGTTTGGGTGAAGCAAAGCAACCTGGAAGACGTCGAGAGCGTGAGCGAGAGAGAGAAGAGAGGCGGAGTTGGAGGAGAGCGAGAGTAGTTGTTTGAGAGAAGCTACGTCTTGCGAGAAAATGGCGTCGGAGAACCGGTCTAAATAGTCCGTGATTCGACGGTGAGCCTCTCCCATGCTCAGGTACGCCATTCTGTTTCCCGTCCAAAACCCAATTGGAACTAGTGGCCTTTTTCTAAGCTGTGTCGTTATAAAAGGAAAACCAAGTCTTTGACTCCCAAAATCTAAAAATTTTCCATTTTTGAATCAATTCCTGGGTGGGACCAGACCACAGTGTACGTAAATCTTACGTTTGACATGTTCTGTTTCTGACGGCAACATTCCAACGACACACACCCTCCGTAAGACTGAACAACTACTGCCACTACCACCACCTTGAAAACGTACTTCAAACAACTTATTCTCTTTGTCTAGAGTCGAGACCCACAAATTGCCATGATTCTGTTCTACTGATCTTTACCGAGAACCAACCCAGAGAATAGGTTCAGGACTTCAAACACTGCAAAAGATCGATCATGGGTTCTGATTCGGCCTTGACCTCCACGAAACCCACGCCATTGCCCACGGAAGAACAAGAACCGCCAAACCCTTCTACGACTCTTCTTTCCTTCGACACTGACTCTTGTGACTCGCCCAATCGTCCGCAGAGAGCCACCAGTACGATACTTTTTATCGCCATGCTTGTCCTCACTTGCGTTGCTCTCTCTGCTGCTTTCGCCTTCGCTTTTCTCTTTTTCTCTTCTTCTTCTTCTTCTTCGTGTAAGTTGGCAGAGCAATCTTCTTCCGTTGACAAGACTGCTCGTCCGTTGACTAAACTTAGCCACCCGGTTGTTCTCTTGATTTCTTCAGACGGATTTCGATTTGGTTACCAATTTAAGACACCCACACCTAATATTCACAGTTTGGTTGCTAATGGAACTGAGGCCGAGACGGGTTTAATTCCGGTATTTCCTACACTTACTTTCCCTAATCATTACTCTATTGTTACTGGACTTTATCCTGCTTATCATGGCATTGTGAACAACTACTTTATCGATCCTCACATTGGTGAGGTCTTCACCATGCAAAGCCACGAGGCAAAATGGTGGCTTGGTGAGCCACTCTGGGAGACTGTGGCTAGTCACGGGTTGAAAGCTGCTACCTACTTTTGGCCTGGGTCTGAGGTGCATAAAGGTTCTTGGGATTGTCCTAAAGATTTCTGTATGCATTACAATGGATCTGTTCCATTTGAGGAAAGGGTTGATAAGGTTTTGAGCTATTTTGATTTGCCTACTGATGAAATTCCAGCGTTTTTGACTCTGTATTTTGAGGACCCTGATCATCAGGGTCACAAGGTGGGATCTGATGATCCCCAGATAACAGAAGCAGTTTCTGGAATTGATAGGATGATTGGGAGATTGATTAGTGGGCTAGAGAAGAGAGGGATTTTTGAGGATGTTAATATTATAATGGTGGGTGATCATGGCATGGTGGGTACTTGTGATAGAAAACTGATCTTTATTGATGATTTGGCATCTTGGATTGGAGTTCCAGCTGAATGGGTGCAATCTTACAGTCCAGTGCTTGCGATACAGCCACCTCCTGGTATTGTTCCTTCTGATGTTGTTTCAAAGATGAATGAAGGATTAACGTCTGGAAAAGTTGAAAACGGTAATTATTTGCGAGTTTACGTTAAGGAGGAGCTGCCTAGTCGACTTCATTATGTTGAGAGTGATAGGATTCCACCGATAATAGGGCTGATCGAAGAGGGATTTAAGGTGGAGCAAAAGCGAACAAAGCCACAAGAGTGTGGAGGATCACATGGCTATGACAATGCTGTTTTTTCAATGAGGACAATATTCATTGGCCATGGCCCTCAATTTGCCAGGGGTAGGAAGGTACCTTCTTTTGAGAATGTCCAGATATATAATATAGTTACTTCAATTCTTAAGATTCAGGGTGCTCCCAATAATGGTTCTTTAGCGTTTTCCTCATCCATTCTTTTGCCTTCTCCTCAGTAAATTTTTGTTACATGTCCATAATGGTCTCAGCTGCCAAATGATGAACATGCGGATTAGTCGGTTATTCGAGGTTGATGTTATGTTCTTGGTGGATAGTTGTGGCTTAAGGGTTTATAAAGTTTTGCAGGAATGAAGGTAACCAGTTTTGAATTGATCTTGAGAGCTTGCATTATCATTTGGCTCCAGCTTTTTCTGATTTTATGAGCTGCAGATTCAAATGTGTAATCTAGAATGTAGTATTTTAGATTCAAGCAACCAGATGATTGGCCATATGATTATCACTTTATTATTTTCAGCAGAGGGAGGCTGTCTCCTTCCACTGCAATGTACATTTGTCTACATATCTCAGGTATAGAAGTAACAGAGCTTAAACTTTCTACCTGAAAAAATAGCTACCGCCACTTATAAAATTACGATTGTCCTTGTTTCATGTTTTTAACACCTTTCCTTTTTGTTTTCGACATTTGTTTTTCCACCGAGTAGGGAAAGACGACTCATTTATGTTGTCTACATCGATGTTTGTTGGAATGTCCTAAAAAAGTTTGCTTTCTTGTGTTACAATTATTACCAGTCTCTACTCTTCCTTCAAAGCACATACTGTTGATAAGAACATCAGAGATAATAAACGAAACTAGATGTAGATGTTATAGTTGGCTAAGTTGCTTTTCTTCGAAGTAATTTAAGGTTGTCTGGATTGTCACCATTGGAGAAAGTACATTATATGGTTCATCCTTCAACAGCAGCTAAGCTATGGCTGATTCTGCCTTGTATTCCCCATTTCTTTGATATAGTTCTTGAGAACTAAATTCTCTGTATTATCTTTATTCTTTTTTATGCTTCTTGGTGAAGAAATATCTTGAAATGGATCGTCAATTGGAACCTGTAAAGTTTCTTTACGAGAATCTTGAATGGAAAGATGTTAGCTTTTTGCTTGTAACGCAGTCATAATAAAAATGGAATAGCATTTTTAACTGAAACATGCACAAGGTAGGTGATAGAACTCTAAGTTTGACCAGTATTCGGCACGTGAAACTACGGAATAAGGTAAAGATTTGCGAGGAGTTAAGAAGAAGGAGGAGCAATGTCAAGTATTGGCAAGCATTGGTGTACATTAACCAAAATCTTTAACTAGATTCAAGATTCGAATATAAGACCAAAACAAGATTTGAGATGGACATCGAATCAAAAGTTAGCTGGATCACATACATAAAAGGAATATAAGAGAATTATAAGGTGACTTAATAAGTAGGTTGGTCAATAATCACGAAACAAGGCTAAATTTTACTTCAACAACGTTAAGTGAGATTGCACTGTAAAGAGGTTGA
>JAOQMP010000008.1:2825053-2839528 GCA_027563575.1 Erythroxylum pedicellare
ACATGGTTTATCCATCTAGAAAAGCTGTTCAAAAATTGGTTGATGTTTTTCTTTACATTCCTAGTTGTGACATGATGCAATCAGTGTGATAACGTTACCATGCTTGTGTCATAAGGATAACAGAATTGTTGAGGAAATTTGTTTACTATTGTAATCTTCTTGTTGAAAAAAAAAGTTATGTTGATAAAATTTCTGTGCTGACTTTCCTTGGTAACACAGGAATTGCCCCATAGACTTGAAGGAGGCTATCTCAAGTGTAATGTTTGCATCCCCAAGGTGTGCAGATATCCCAGAACTAATGGATGTTCGAAAGCATTTTACAGTCAAGTATGGGAAAGAATTTGTTTCAGCTGCAGTTGAACTACGTCCAGATTGTGGTGTTAGCCGCCTGGTATGTCCTTACAATAGGATTTAAGCAGGAAAACTCTGTTGATCAATGTTGTTCATAATTTTTGCTGTTTTCTTTATTTAGTTGGTGGAAAAGTTGTCTGCCAAGGCACCTGATGGACCTACCAAAGTAAAAATTTTGACCGCAATTGCTGAGGAGCACAATATTAAGTGGGATGCCACGTCATTGGAAGAGAAAGAAATCAAGCCACCAGAGGATTTACTGGTAAGGTTAAATGTCTAGATTTTACTCGTTATTGCACTAGAATAACTAAATCAACTTTTATTGTAAATATAGTTACATTCTTCGTAACTTTGTTTAATCAGGATGGGCCAAGTTCTTTTGCGCAAGCCAGCAAAATGCATGTGGAATCTCATAATATTCAAGAGCTACCTAATAGAATGAACAAGGCACCTCCTGATTTCCGAGTTCCTCCCATACACTATGAGAAGCATGATGTACGCAGAAACTTTAAAGGCTCCAGTTCTATATCGTCACTTCATTCTGAACATCCTCCTTCTGCAGGTATGATATGAACTAAAGCTATCAGACATTCTCATTCAGATTTGTGACCTTTACTACGTGACTAGCTATTATACCTCTATATTATGTTTTCTAATAGATTCCAGAAGATTGCATGCTTTCGATTTTGTCTTTTTTCTTATTCCTATTATGATCTTTAGACATATTGGCTTTTCTATCAAATAGGAACTGGAAATGAAGGGATGGACTTTATGCATCCATTCTCTGGAGATAGTGATTTCTCGTCAGGTAAGCAGAACTGGAATATGCAGTTCAAGGATGCTGCAGCTGCTGCTCAGGCAGCCGCTGAATCTGCAGAAAGGGCAAGCATGGCTGCCAGGGTAGCCGCCGAACTTTCAACCAGGGGAAAAATAAGTAGACAGCATTCAACTGATTCTCAAAATAGTTCTGCTATTGGACCAAAAGATGATGGACTTCCCCATTTTGGTGGTCGAGATTTCCAAGATCCTCATACGATTGTAGATCCAGTAGAGCCTGTTGTAAAAATGAGGTCTGGGATGCATGAGAAAATTGATGATAACAAAGAAGATGACCTAGATGGATTGACTGAAAGGTTTAACAAACTCAAGTA
The DNA here is from genome assembly GCA_027563575.1 of Erythroxylum pedicellare. Taxonomy (NCBI): domain Eukaryota; kingdom Viridiplantae; phylum Streptophyta; class Magnoliopsida; order Malpighiales; family Erythroxylaceae; genus Erythroxylum; species Erythroxylum pedicellare. The sequence continues at coordinate 2,826,556 of JAOQMP010000008.1, forward strand.
CCCAAATAGAGCTAGCCTGTCAACTTCCTCAAATTTAAGCGGTGCTTCTGTGGATGATTACCCACATTTGGATGACCTTAAACGGGCAGATGGGCATTCACAAAATAATTCATCTGAACTAGATAGCGGAAATATTTTAGGCAAAACAATTTCCAAGACAGAATCTATTAAACCTGAGAAAGGGTATATGAGTAAGATGCAAGATGGAGTGAAACCTGAGAATACTGGGGATTTTGAAGAAGCAGCAAGCATCAGAAAACAATCTGGCAGTTTTAGTTCACTTTCTTATTCAAAAGGTCTTGGTTATGATCACAACACGGTTTCAAATTTCAATGCCCAAACATCACTCGAGGAATCTGTCGATAACCCTTTCTTCATTGATGGAGATAGTAGTCATACCAATACCAAAGAAAAGAGCTCACGTGAAGATGCTACTGTAGTTTTTGATGACTATGACTCAGATGATGATGTTGATTTTGATGTGGAATATAAATATAATGACCAAGGATCTGGGGTTTACTCGTCTGAAGGTATAACATCTTCTGCTTATCTGCTAGGAAATGCAAATGTATGGAGACATGAGCAGAACTATGATTCACTAGGAAAGTCTGGTTCTCAATCAGTTTTTGCTTCAGAGCAGCAGTCTACTACAGTATTTTCTGGAGGTTTAACAGGTGATACTATTTCTTCAGAACGAGATGACATGTTACCCGTGACTTTTGATGATTCGGATGATGAAAATGATCTTGACAAATCTAAGCTTTTCAGAAACGCCGAGCTATCCCAAGATGAGCGTCCTAGTTCAGTCGAGTCTACATTTTTGGTAAAAGATGTGAGACTTAACAAAAATACATTATCGCAAACACCTTTGTTTGATTCAGATGATGTTAAAGTTGTCCCCGAGGGCGATCAGGTAACTGAAGTTGGTACAATAACTGATCAGCAGTCTGGATATGGTGAATTGCACCGCGGAGTTGCAAAATCTGGATCAAATAATTTGAACGACAACTTACAAAGGTCAGGATTTTCAACAGGCGAAGGTAATATTCAACAATACCAATCACCTGATACCTTGTATGCTAGGGCACCCATTAATGATTCAGGCCTTGAAGGCGGTAAAGAGTTGAACTTTGGAATGTTGACTGGTGGTCTCCGGAACAAAGGCTATAAACAACCACCGTATATCAGGAATCCAGCGGACTATCCCTCACTGTCCAAACAAGCGGTAGAGGATACTTCAGCCAAGGTTAAGCAGTCTTCTTTTTCCCAGGATTCTAGCTATGCAGCTACTGATCGAGAGACAAAAAACCAGAACGTAAACCCAAATATAGATAAAAACACAAGCTCAAGCAGACATTTTGATTCTAAAGGTGAAGATTCTGATCAGGAGAACTCGCAACAGACTCTTAGTGGTACTCAGCAGCCAATCAATAGAACAGCAGATGTTGAAAAGAACAAAACATTTAATGCAGTAACCTATTCAAACCTCGACAATAGTGATTCTGAGGAGGATCTTCCTAGAGAAGCAGCTGCCAAGACTCATTCCAGTGTGGGATTTTCTCGACGGACGAAAAAGTTACCCTTGGATAGTAACAGGTCTTCTTATTCAAAGACATCAGTACCTTTGAAATCTTCACCAACTTCAGTCTACGCTGTAGAAAGAAAAACGCAATCCTATAATTCCTATGATAATGAGATTCTAGGAAAACCAGAATCTCGAGCCAAGAGTTCACTTTATTGGGGAAATCATGATCAGGAAAGATCAGTAGAAAATTCAGGTTCAGAGCCAATTCAATCTGAGAGGTCTTCTAATGAGAACTCATCGTCAAGGACTACATATGCTGCCAGTGCTCAACAAACTCCGTCATCCAAGTCCAACAGCTCAAACTTTTTGAGAAGTTCTGAGCAGCCTAGATCACGAGAGCAAGCAGATTATAAGCCAGCTCTAGAGTCTAAAAAATCATCAGCAAAAGAACAAACATCCGGTCACCCTCCTAAGACGGCAACCTCGGATAGTGCTCAAGTTTCAAGGACTACCAGTTCCTCTGATGTTACTTCCAACAAAGCCAGTCATGTTCATCCAAAACTTCCAGACTACGACACTTTTGCTGCACACCTACTGTCGCTCCGGCAGAATCGACAATAACTACGGTACAGGAGAAGATAACTATTGCGTAATTCTTATGGTTTATTATTATTTTGATTGTGCATTATAGGAATCCTAAAGAGCAAGTGGAACAAAAAGATTTACTAGTGAAATATTTGGCTGTTCATAGTTTTCTCATTATTGCGATGGAAGACACTATATATCCACGTTCTTCAGGATAGCTGTACATCTCTTATGCATTTTAAATGAGTTAATAAATTGCTGCAGTTTAATGGTCCTGGATTTTTGATATGAAAATTCATGTTTTGTTACGTCGAGTGGATTGCGTGTGAAGGAATAAGGTTTTTCTGTCCTTTTGGACTGAGTGGTTGTGTGATGGAAGAACTCGTGCTTTTGGTTTGACAGGACTCGAACTTCTAGTTCAAGGGGTTGGGGATAGATACCAGTAACCGGAACATTTGATTTTTGTTTCTTAATTCCTCTCTTTCCAAGTTTTGCTGGGTTTCGATCCGCTCAAACTAGCATCAGAAGTGAAATGAAACCATGAAAAGTTGCAGGCAGTGCCTTTGAACTCTTAACCACATAAACCGCCCGTCAACGTGAAGATGACCCAACAATCTTCCCACTGCTTTATACCCATCGTCTCTGCCACCGGGACGGAGGTGTCAGAAAACGCAGGGACTGCTCAAGATTTGTTGCCGTAAAACTAAAGCCTTTGCCTTCAACGACTTTCCTGCAATCTCTGACAGGATCACGCGATCTCTGAAGACATCATTTTCAGTGCTAAGTTTGCTTGTATCAGCAAATGAGGTAAAAACAATTCTAACGTTCAGCTACATCCACTACCACTGTAACGTAGATAAGAGAAGACGAGGCAATGAGCAAGAAGAGAGTCAACAGATCACCCTTAAAAGCACCAATGAAGCGTCTTTACATGGGTAAGAAAGAGATGGTTTCAAGTTCTCCGATTAAACAAGAGAGACCAGTAGCTAGGAGGTAATTTCCCGTACAGGCTGTGACAGAGGACTAGGCGTAACTACATACAAAAACCTCTGTGATGGTGAAGAGCCTCGAGCAGTCGACGACTGCAGATTTTGGGATCAGCCGTTGATTGTTTTGGAGTTGGACTGTTCTCTTCTTCGTTGATATCTACGTGAACTTTATCTTGCACAACATCCAAGTAGCTTAAGGCCTTGTTCGGTCGGAAAAAAATAGCTGAATGAATAAAACATGTCTAAGTTTCATTACCGTAATCCTGTATAAAACCCTGAATATTAGACAACTGAAAGCTTTTCTGCATACTATATTGTAGTTACATACTATATTACCCTCTTGATATTGGACAATTGAAAGCTATTGATATCATCTATAGTTTTCTTTCTTTTGTCTCACTTCATTATTAGAAGACAAGGTTTGGTTAAATGCTAAGTGCTACCACTTGGTGTTGTTTTTCCGGTTTGGGCACTGCCAAACGACAACGTTTTCGTGCACTAAATTTTGGTAGAAACATTTTTTTTTAATTTTTGACAAATTTTCTTATACAAAATGGAAGTATAAACTTTAACAGTATACAAAACGGAACAGACGAAAAAGAAAAAGACGAGGACGTGGGCAGGAGTGCGAAGCCGGGGTGACGTGAACCTCAAGTAGCGTCTAAGAAGCCTTAGGCCATGTTGTGGGGTATCTGCTCTGGAGCTTTTGCAGTCTTGGGTAGGGGCCGTCCGAATGATTTAGACTGTGCTGCATCGCACGGCGGAGATTTTAGTTAGAACTTGGAAGGTCCTTTCCATACTTGGAACACCGGAGTTAAAGATAATCCATGCGAACCGCAATGATTAAAAAGCAATCCCAAAGGTGGAAGACACGTCAAAAGAACGCCCAAAGGAAAAAATGCTGTTTTTTCACAAAGTTCAAGTTTTGTCAAAGTGATCATTATTAAGGTGGAAGACACGTCGAAAGGAAGCACAAAGAAAAAAAAGATTTTTTTTTGTACAGTTCATCAAGTGTGGTCAGGTTATTACTGTTTGTCATATGGGATTTTTCTTTCTGTAGAGTTAATCTGAGGAAGTGGAATGGGAAAGGACGTTAAGAAGGTGGCGTTATTAGAGAGCGAAGCATTATACGAGGTAACTATACCTGTCTCCTGTTCTGTTTCGTTGTTTGTTCAGTTATTGCACTCAGGTGTCGGTGAAATGTCTTTTTATGGGACGTGTTATATTAGTATCTGCTGGAGACTAGTGTCTTCCCTCGTGAACCAGAATGTCTGAGAGAGATCAGGACTCTAACTGCTAGCCATCCAAAGTATTTATCCTTCCATCTCCGTTGTTCATTTTTCACGCAAGCTCCATGCGTGCTCTATAGCTTTTGTTAACTATATATATGTATACAGAGCCGTGATGGCGACTGCACCAGACGCCGCTCAATTGCTGGCTATGCTCTTGAAGCTAACAGATGCCAAGAACACACTTGAAATAGGTGTTTTCACTGGTTATTCTCTTCTCCTTACAGCTCTCTCAATCCCTGAGGATGGCAAGGTGCCTATCTGTTTGCTCTAGCTTTGCGTCTGTTTCTGCAATTTCTCTTGTAGACAATCAATCGCTTAATCTGCAAATTTCACTGCAGATCACAGCCATAGATGTGGATCGTGAGGCTTACAAGATAGGACTGCCCATTGTACAAAAGGCTGGTGTTGAACACAAGATAAACTTCATAGAATCAGAGGCACTAACAGTTCTTGATGAGCTACTTAAATATGTAAGGAGAGCTTTCTTTATGTATCTTTATCACCCTTCAAACTTGGAATTTTTTAAAAAAAATTTGGATAACATTTTACTTGTCTTGTAGCCTGGAAATGAAGGCAGCTTTGATTTTGCTTTTATTGATGCTGACAAAGTAAATTACTGGTACTATCACGAGAGGCTACTGAAGTTAGTGAAGGTTGGTGGGACGTTTGTGTATGACAATACTCTGTGGGGAGGCACGGTGGCTAGACCTGAGGATTGTACACCGGAGTTCATGAAACTGGGTAGAGAACTTACAATAGAACTTAACAGAATGCTGGCCGCTGATTCTCGTATCCAAATTTCTCATGTTCCAGTCGGTGATGGAATCACAATCTGCAGGCGTATTTTATGATCTGTTTCATTTGGAGGCTTGAAGTGCGAGGATTGCTCTCAAGCTGCAGATTTCACTCAAAAAAGGCATGTGAAAAATAAAGAAGAATAAATGCAGAAATTACATATAATTAACTTCTAATGTACCACAATCTCATTGTTTAAAACATAGTTTTAATTGAGTCAGGTCCAATTTTATGTTGTTTTATGCTGTCTTATAAATTTTAGTCATTCATTTATGCAGGACTTACATAGGATTCACATAAATAAATGACTGAGATTTTATGGGATAGAATAAGACACTCTAAAATTAGACAGAGAATTCATACTCATTTTAATTATGTGTAAATACTCATTAAGAAAAAGAGTGATTTAATTGGTTAAAAATAATATATTATTTAATTTAAGCAGAATATGCAGACAAAGAGTTTTATTCTCTTATTTGTAATTCGCAAAATTTTACGTAAAATATCGAACGGAGATCATGATGTCAAAAATTCATATTTTTTAATTGCTCTATTTACGTTTTTTTGATCGAGCTTAGATAATGCAAAATACCTAGTTCACATAATTAAAAATTATTATGTTAATTTAAATATTTACTCGGTGTATATCTAAATGATAACTACTTCAATTCTTCTATTTAAAAATAAAAAATTCTCTATCCGTCATCTTCAATTATAAACCCTAATTATAGATTTCAAAGTGACATTACGTTATATCATATATAAAAAACAATGTCACTTTGGAATTTATAATTAAAATTTTTAATGAAGTTGATATTATAAAATTAAAATTATATACGAATTATGGATAATTTTAAAAATTAAAAAGTACTTTTATAACATGTGAAATTGGAAAAGATCAGCGGATTTAACTCATACATTGATTTTGTACATAATTGTGGGAGGATTTATTAATGGGCCGTCACAGAGTACAGCCCAATTTGTAACCTCAGTCAACTTCACTGGCGAGTATAAGGATATATATATATCGCCTAAGCTATCCTCTTTCGTACTCTATAATTTCCCGCCTATCTTCCATTTTCGCGCTCTCGAAACCCTAAATCTCACCGGAAAGGAAACAAAATGGGCACAGCCGGTCCCGTTGCCGAGCCGAAGAAACGCCGACGCGTTGGCTTCTCCAACGTTGGTTAGTTTTATTAAGCTTACGTCTTTAACTATATAGCGGTGATTCCTTGTGATTTTTCTGTTCATTTCTCCTAAAATTTGGAGCCTTTACTCACTGTATGTTTTATATTGTTTTCTTTTGACGCAGATACTGGAACCGACCCCAACCAGTGCATTAATATTTCCTTGGGTAGGACTGTTGGATGCTTTATTTCTTTGATTTTGATTTTCCCTCTCATATCGTTAGTGTGAATAAGAAACTAGTTGATCTGAAGTTTATTTCAAGTTGAAATAGTGCTTCTTGCAAGTCTTAGCCTTTTTTGGTGTTGTTTGGGTATAGGACGGAATACTGCTAAAATTGCTGCGTTTACAAAAGTAAGCATATTTTTCCGTCATTTCAGCATAATTGTGGGTTTATCCAGCAAAAGGGGTGGTCTTTGTTTTGGCCTGATGCTCTGGGAGATATGTCTTTTAGATCTTTTTGCATGCTTGTGCACATATTTTGTAATGCTTCAACTCATTTGTTAGTCTAGAGTTGGGTAGGTTCATCTCCCATTTGACAATAAAGATACACATAACTGTACCTTGTGCTCAGTAATGAAAATTGAAGTTCATAAAATTTTAACTGCATAAATTGGAGAGAATTTAGATTGTTCCTATTGTTACTCCGTGCTTTTTCTGATTGTATTGTCCTTTAAGTGTTCTTATTTTTATGCAACTTGATCATTTGTATTGTAGTCTCTTCCAAGGAAGAGGTGGGTGCTTCAGATGGTTGCTGCTTGACTGGTGTTGACCTGACTAACTTTTTTGACGAGGATGGAAAGATATATGGCTACCAAGAACTAAAGGTAGTACCATTTCTTTTGCTTTCTTTTGAGTAGTAAAGAATGGTCTTGTGTGCTCATCATTGGGGTAAAGTTGATTTTTACCTTATGGGCCATTTCCTTTGACTTCAAAAGAAAGTTTCAACCATTGCGTTTACTATGTTTCATGCAGATAAACATCTGGGTCAGCCTGATATCGTTCCATGCATATCCAGATATTACATTTAAGAGCATGTCTGATGTGAGTAATGGTGTCCATGTTTGATGTTTGTGTTGTTATTATCACCCAGATCCTATTTGCAATTGGTTATAGCTTTGGTTTTATCATTCAATTTAGTGATTGCCTTGTTTCATGTTGTAAGGGAGGAAAAGGTATCACAGATCTTAAATCTGCTCTTCAGGTATGCAATGGATGCTACTATATAAGCTGCTTTTATTTCCTGTATCATGTATCTGTCTATTGTTTTAAGAAGACCAGCTGACTGATTAAGTTGTATCAACAGAGAATTTTTGCTGAGACTCTTGTAGAGAGCAAAGATGAGTTTCTTAAGACATTTTTGACGGAAACTCATATTATTAGGTAGTTTTGTGGTCATGCCATTCATATCTTCCAATCAAGTTTTTATTTGTAGTTGTGGTGCCCGTTTAAGTTTCACCACTTCATTTACTTCATGTGTGAAATTTATCAGATCACTTGTTTCGAATGGGGAGATGTTACCACCAAAAGCCTTATATGGACAAGGTCATAATTCAAATGGCCATTTGGATGCAACAAATTCTGATCTGGAGGTACTCCTTAGACAATCTGTATCGTGTATATTAAAGAAGAAGAATCTTGTAGCTTTTCATTTTGGGTTCTAGTTTCCTGTATTTTTGGACAACTCCCTCTTTCATCACCTGGGATGTAATTGCAAATTAGGTCTTGATATTGATGTGGATGAACTTTTGAGACAGCCAATAGTTGATGCATGGAGAATAAGTTATTTGATGAAGGCTGTAGCTAGATCTATAGTTGGTTACAAAATTTATTTTGAGGCATGATGTGTATTTTAGAATGAAAGAGAAGTTGATGGTGAGAGCTCCTAGGAACAGAAGAGCAATAAGGAAAAGATATTGAATGCTGTTGTAAAAATGATTTCTACGTTTCCATGTTGGGCAACTTTTTTCTTCTGTTGGTTTTGTTCTTTTTGCATAACTGGTATGCTTTTACGATAATATGTTCTGTTATTGGTTAGGTTGTCCGCATGGTCATAGACAGTGCAGCCGCTGGACACCTTTATAGTCGCCTGGTTCCCCTTGTCCTTCTTCTTATTGATGGTTATACTTTCATCAAATCAATCTATATTATACAACTTTCTGTGGCTGTTTGAAACTTTAGTTTCTGATAGATGAGATTTCTGAACCAGGTAGCAATCCAATTGATGTTACTGATCCAGGATGGGATCTATATGTCCTGGTTCAAAAGAAAAATAATCAGCAAGAGGACATTCAACGAACGTTGCTGGGTTTTGCAGCTTTATATCGCTTTTATCATTATCCTGACAGCATACGTCTACGACTTGGTCAGGTTCATTTTGCTTCCACCTTCTGAATTGAGTTGTGTCCAAAGAAATTTGGTTTTTAGTTCCTCTCCAGAACTTTCCAATATTTTCTTAAGTGCAGACACATTTCTCAGTTCTTAGTAGAGCATTATATGATGGATCTCTGTTTGACAGCAGATTCTGGTGTTGCCGCCTTACCAACACAGGGGTTACGGGCGTCACCTAATTGAGGTGCTCAACAATATTGCCATACATGAAGATGTTTATGACCTAACAGTAGAAGAGCCATTAGATTACTTTCAACATGTTCGCACATGTGTTGACATACAACGGTTGCTTAAATTTGAGCCAATCAAAGATGCTGTCTATGCGGCTGTTGCACATCTTAAGAACAGTAAACTATCAAAGAGAACTCATGTGCCACGTCTTGTACCACCTTCAAGTGCAGTTGAGGATGTTAGAAAAACCTTAAAAATCAACAAAAAGCAGTTTCTGCAGTGCTGGGAGATTTTAGTTTATTTAGGTCTTGATCCTGTTGAGAAGTTCATGGAGGATTTTGTGACAGTAATTTCACATCGTATTAGGGCTGATATATTAGGGAAAGATTCTGGGAATGGCGGGAAGCAAGTGATTGAAGTGCCAAGTGATTATGATCCTGAGGCGTCATTTGTAATGTTCAGGTCACAGAATTGTGAAGCTAGTTGTGTTCCGATGGATGAAAATCAAACAAACCAAGAACAGCAGCTGCAGCAGTTGGTCGATGAAAGAATCAAAGAGATAAAGTTAATTGCACAGAAGGTGCATCGAACTTAAACTCTTGCTCAAATGACCTACTCCATGTGATTCTGATTCGTCATGTAAATGCCTAGAGCTGTTACAGTAGGTCCTAAGTATAACTATTTGGGTTAAGCAAACCTGGACTGCAAATGAGTGAGCTGTACTTCTGGTTTACATAATAGGCATCTACAGCTGTTCTAGTTTAACACAATAGCTTATTCTTATGTGTGCACTGTAAACTTCTAATTTCAACCTTTACGTGAGAAGCATATTGTTCTGGATATACAAAGTTTTCCACCCTTGCCAGTGTATCTTCATCCATATTCACCGCGCAGTTATGCGCTACCAACTTGAGTTGCTAAAGTCAAAATTTCTACTTCAATAGGGCCATACTTCTGTTGATGAATAAACTGAAAATTCAATGCAATATCAGAGCAGGTTTAACTTGTTTTACTGAAGATTCAATGCAATTTCAGAGCAAGTTTAACATGTTTTATGAATGCCTGCACGAGATGTTCAATAATAAATGCAAAAATAGAGTACATCCAAAAAAAATTTCAACCTAACGTAGCCATGAACTTGTGTTTATGGAATGGGGTTAATATAGGTTATTTACAAAAACATCCAACTCAACAACATATTCTCCTACGAGCCATTACTCTGATCCAGAAGCATACAATCCCACATCCTGTCCACAGACCTAACATGGCTATGCCAAACATCATTAAGATGGTGTAGGAGTACGCACATTGTTCAATTCTATTATTCTGTGAATTGACTTGGGCAAAAGGGGAATACCGTCTGCATTCCCATGTCCTTCCCATCGAGGCTGAACACGATACTAGATCTTGTGGACACTGCAATCGGCATCTTCCGAGGTAAAATTTTCGTTCCAGTTTTCGAATTCGGTTCCGCCAAACACCAATTGCTTAATGCCAATGTAACTGTTCAAATATCATTATGCATAAGCATAGATTCCTAATGACAATGGAAAAAAAGGAAAAAGGAAGCAAAGGTGTACAGAAAGGAGTTAAAAACAGGAGCCAGCCAAAGTCCTGTTATTAACCCATGCTCTGAGAAAAACTCAGGGCATCCGTATATCAGCTTCCATCAAATAGCAATCTTGCATTTAATCACCAATGGTGCTAATTAAAACTTCACATTAATGTGAATATGCTTGCTCTCAGCCCATATGATAAAACATTAAATTTTATAAATTGTATGAGGTATGTGTGTACGTGTTTGATCTTTCTACAAAAAAAATAAAAAGTGTTTGATCACACGTGAAAGAGAAGGAAAATGATGCGTAAGGATGGTGTTACTCTGAGCTTATTTGCGTCAATGCATTTATCAGAACATCTAGAAGCAATGGCTCACTGGTACCAATATCCACCCTGCAAAGTTAATATTACTAAATCAACATTTAGAAGGAAAAAGAACAAATATTAAGGATCATAACATAGAGTACGAACCACTTAGAAAACATTGCAAGCCATTTCCATACCATATACGTGCCAAGTTGCCTTGGATCTCCAAATCTCCAATGTTGTAAAATGTGGTTGGTGTCACATTTGCTCCCTGAATAGCATCATAGTTTGGTCTTTTATCTGTAGTTGATTGCGACAACTGCAAAATATTAAAACTTACCATTATAGTTAATTTATCAGACATTTCAGCAATAAAAATCAATGGCATATGCAGAACGAACAACTTTTGCATCAATCTTTATCCAATCAAGAGTCACCTGCATATTCATGGCGTTCAATCCACCAAGACGTCCAACGATATGCCATGATCGAATGGTCTACAAACAACTCAGATCATCAAAAAGGCTGAATTCTGGTGGAGTTAAAGTCACTGTTTAAATTTAAGATGAGTTACTTACATCACAAATTAAGGTAACATCTTTGTCCAACAGAGCATTATAGAATTCAAACCATATGTATGAGTTGGAGAAATCAAATCTGTCAAACGCAGCCATATAACAAGTTAACCAAGGAGGAGTATTACCACCGATATAGCACCTTGACATGAAAAACTAGGAATTTGATAATAAGAGAGAGAATCAGATATAAAGCATTTTTATGCCAGAATTGGCTGTATGAATGCTGCTAAATTGCCTGAGTGGTTCATAAGACGTACAGATTTGAGCTACTATCCATAACTCCAAAATAGTAGGCAAACATGTTGAATTCGGCAACCAGAGATGGCAATATGTAATGCCTATAGACTAGAAATTTCTCAATAAGATCTGTCAATACGTAATAAATAAGATCTACTAGAAATTTTGCATAGTAATCATGGTTTCGTTAATTTTGAACTGGAATAGTTTCTAATAGTAGTCTCTGTGGAAAGCTAACTCTGCAATAAAGATCGTTTAAGTTTACAGGCATAAACCCATCATTCGATTTTCATTCCTTTTCGGTGAGTTGTCCCACTATTTGTATTAGCGGTTGCCAATGTTGGTAAACACCTAAATTAGTAACAAGTCAAACCCCAAAACAAAAACAAAGATATGGGAGCTTTAATGCTTAACATTTAAGTTCACAAAATGCAGTATACTATCTAGACGCATACGAGCAACTTACTTGTTGAATTTAACTTTCATTGGCGTAGCAGAACCCGTCTTTGTATGTAGAACTTTGTTCCTTTTTCTCCTCAGTCTCTCTTCCATCTACAAAAACATTACTTCCATCAATCGAAACCAGAAAATAAATTATAAAAAAGGAACTCAATGTTCAAACAAGAAGTATAGTGCTCTTCGCATTTCTAAGTAACACCAAAACCAGAACTGAAGAAAAACATCGTCATTGTGTAATAACTTGAACAATAAAATAAAACCCAGAACGAGTGGAAACCAATTGGCATTATCAGAAAGTAGAGGCAATGACAAAGGACAGTATAAGAAAACACCAAGTGAGCTCACTTTGGAGCGCGCTTTTTGCGGGTCTTCAAGACAACTCCCTAGAATTTCAGCGAATTCAGGATCTTTATCATAATTAATTTCTCCTTCTCTCCTTCCGGAACTCCCCTGCAAAGAAAATTCTCCTTCGAAACCCTCATTACTACGATTACCGTATTTTCCTTCACCTTCTTCAGTCTCTACCTCCACATACTGTGAGCTATTTTCTTTAGCCGCGCAAAGTGAGACGTCGGCACGTGCAAAGGCGGGACTGGGTATTGCCACGACCGGGAATGAAGTAGTGAAGGGTTGTCGACGGAGAAATTGGAAGTTCAAAGCGGGTGGTTGATGGTGAAGAGAGGAGTTGAGAATTAGCATTGAAGTGTTGAGCTTCTTCCTCAAAGACCGCCAAGGATTTCGTAGACAGTTCTGAAGCAAAAACCTGACTTGTCTGGTTTGTTAGTTGATCATTATAAAACCCTGAGTTGTGTTCGGAGACTTTAGAGTTTTTAATTGGTTGCAAATCAATAAAATATAAATTAAATTAATAATTTAAAACAATTATAATAAATTATTAAA